>WBNM01044306.1:178693-217851 GCA_013399055.1 Ramphastos sulfuratus | reverse complement strand
CTGTTGGTATTCTTCTTGATTTAGATTCTCATGGATTTTGTTAATGTTTTGATTAGTTTATCTCACATTATTCTGTATCTCTGTACCCCTTTCTCCCTGTCATCATCTCCTTGAGCTCTCTAAGACATATTTGGCAGGCTGCCGCAGGAGCACTCTGGTACTTTTAAATCCAGGCTATCCACATTGTAACTGGTTGCAATAAGTGAGGTCAAGAATGCTTTGTGGAATTAGCTTCTTAGGGCTCAATACATGTAAGGAAAAAAAAAAAAGCTTATACTTTTGAGCTGAAGATTTAATTCAGCAAATTCTTCCTTTAATCACAATCAAGCCAGGTTCTTCTTAAAACTTCCTCAGCACTTCACTGCACATGTTATAGGAACCACGGTAAACAGTGAGATATTAATTGTCTCTTTTCTGTTCCATTCTGTATCACCCTTAAATCTGTACAATATCCACTGAGTGCAAGTAACTACAATCCCTATATTTAATCTTGAAGTGTAATTAAAACAAAGAAGTGTGAAATGAAAAGCGACCAAACAGAAAATACAGATTCCAGTTGAAGCATGTCTGTCTTTTGTTTTGGGAATGCAAATTGGACTGGTTGCATAACTTGGAGCAGTCTAATTGAAGTAGTACTGGAAATCCAAGCCAGTTTTTAAGGAGAGAAGAAAAAAAAAAAAAAAGGTACAATCCATAGAACTTCCCTTGGCGGGGGGGGGGAAAGCCAGTGTTGCAAAAGTCTCATTTGGTATTGGACTATAGGTGATAAGACTCTGCTGGGAGACCATGGAAAGGCTCTGGCTCTCACTCTCCAAAGGAAGAAGCAAGGGGCAGCCCTGTCAGTTGTGGCTGTCACTCTGTAATTGCTGAATCAGCAATGCTAACAGTGGGCATCCACTTTCAGCCAAGTGAGCAGCAGCAGCATCTGTTTTGGTTTCTTGGGTTGAAACTTATATTCTTCTTTGGCCTTCCATCTTATCTGATCTTACTGAAGAGACTTTGCAGCCATTAAAGAAATATGATAATGCTTTATTTGTTTCATTGTTCTCAGCCTGCCAAATATTTTAAAAAATATTAATAAATAGTTCTACCACTTCTGGGAGCACTCTTCTCCTTTCTCTCTTCAGTTTTCATGCTCTCAGATTGTTTTCTGAAACTTTAATTCTCTCAATGTTTTCCTCTCTGTACTGTTTCCTATTTTCTTCCTCATGGCAGCTCCCTCTTATCTTCTTTTGCGCCTGAATTACTTTTGTTTAGTACCACCCGGTGTTCTCTCACCAGCTCTATTCTTCCTCTGTACAACCCAGACTGTTTTCCCAGGAGGCTTGGCTCATCCCAGCTCTTTGAATTCAATTAATTGATCATCATCAGCCAGATTGCCGTTGGCAAAGAAACCCAGCACGCTGGCTGTCTTTGTGCTTTAACGTCTGTTTTATCCTCATTTAATTTGTGCCCTTTGCAGCTTACTGAGCCCTAATTACCTCTGCTACCACCTCACTGTATTCAATTATAGCCTTCATCTCACTGACCCCATGTCTTTGTCCTCATCAAATCTCACCTCTCTGACTTTGCCCATTATTTTTGTACCGAGTCAGAACCCTCCATGGGGACCTCAGTTCTTCCTATCTCATTTCATTTTCTCATCTACTCTCAAGCACAAAGGACATGCTTGCTTTACATTTATCTTCTTTCACCTCGCCCAGCTATTGTGGGGTCCAGCAGAGGACAGACAGAGCAGTGGCACCGTTAGTGGCTTCAACCAGCATGCCTTGACCTGGCTTAAGGAAGCTTGACCTATACACCAATAATTTATAGTAAAAGTGAAATCCCCACCCTCTACTGCCCAGCTGTGATAAACCCTCAGCTGCACAGAGAAACCAGGTTGAAATTTGTGTAATTTCTTTCTGGTTTTGTAATCCACCTCAGAGGTGAGGAGGGTCTGGGCAATTCCCTTTCTAGGTTGCATGAGTCCTGAACTCATTAGTCAGGTTTCTGACTTCTCACAAGGGTCTGATCCCTTTTCATATTATTTCTCATCTATATGCTGGACTTCATTGCTGGTCCCAGGAGATTCACTTCTCTGGTTTGGCTAAAGAGCAGTGCTGGTTTCTTACAGTGCTGATGGTGAGAGGTGGCCATCATCATATCACAGGAATTGGATTGCAGGTAATCCCCCACCTGCTTGGTTCTTTTGCTCTGCACAGGGAGTCAGGGAATTATGTCATGCATAGAATTATAGAATAACAGAATTGTTTTGGTTAGAAAAGACCTTTAAGATCACAGAGTCCAACCTGAAACTGATCCCCATCTCAGGGAAAGTCTCTAATAATGATTTTGAGCTTCTCTCTCCCTCACTGAGAGCTATTACCCTGTCTGGGAGGGTGACTCCTGACATCACATGCAAATTCTTCAGTCGCCAATGTAATCAGAGCTGAATATTTGCCTGTGAGGGAACAGGCCCTGAGATTTTCCTTGAGTTATTTTACTTCCTGAGGCTTGCTCCACAGGCAATGAGAAGAGCTACTGCTCAATCTCTCACTCACATAAGAGTGTAACATAGTGTGCCAGGTACTTCCTCTGATGTTATGTTAGAAGAGAAAGTGCCTTTCAGTACTTTTTCTTCTTGACATTAGTGAGTTCCTTTTGTCTCTTTCATATTTTTCCCAGACATTAAGCTCCTGTTGCAATCCCCTTGCTAGCCACAGAAGTCCTTTCCTCCTCCCTCCCATCACTCTGTTTTGCTATTAGATACATGAGGATAAAACGAAGGAACATACAGAACTATTTTGATTACTTTGTTGCTTTTGTGCCTTCCTTGAAAACGCTGTTTCTGTGTAGGATACTGTTATTTTTTTAAATCAGAGAAGAACTTTCTGCTTTCACTGCTCATTGAAATGTTTTGTGGTACACACAGGTACAACAATATGAGAGCAGGACTTCAGGTTTGCTCGGATTCTCATTTGTCCCCAAAGCTTTGCATGAAAGCTAAGTATTACGAGGTCATTAAGTGAGTCTCTTTCTAGGGCTCCCAGAGCCATCGTTTTGAACCCAATCCCTTCACAGGGCACAGTAAAATGAGCTCTTCAACCCTATTGCAATATTTATCCCAAGATAGCAGAGGGAAACAACAGTGCTTAAAGCTGTAAGGTAGTGCAGTAGCACTTTTTATCATGTCCACCTTGGGTCTCAGCAAAGGCTTTAATTTACTTACCTTTAAGTTCAGTGTATCTGTGCTTCAGATGTGCGATGTGGCTATTTCTGCCTGGTGAAAAATAGATAATCTGTGTGCTTACAGCTTGACATAAATATGTGTAGAAGCGCATTGTGGGGGTCATCAGCAGATACAAATCAACATTATTTCATTAACATGTTTGTAGCATCAGACAACTTCCATTATTTAGAGCTGTTTACAACCATTTCCCCCTTTATAAAATGCATGGACGTCAGGGCTGCAGTTACCAATAAAAGTGAAGAAACAGGGTTAGACTGAAACAGCTGCACCTACTGCAAGATGAATAAACTACTTAAAAACAATGATGGTGCTACAGGTCCCAGTTGACACATAAATTGGTGAGTGTTAAGCATGTGGGCTTGGGAGCTTGGTGCCTGGCAGGAGGCATTTACTGCCCATTTCCTTATAGGTGTGCTGCAAGTGAGGCAGAACGATGTTATGGTGATGGCACCCTGTGATTTACCTACAGTATTGTGAGACTTGGGGCATGTCCTTCACCTAGCAATAGTCTCTGCTCACTGCAAAGGAATAAAGGTACTGCTCCTCTCCTCTGTACAGAGAGCCCTAAAGAAGAGCAGCTTTTTTTTTTTTTAAGCCCTCCTTAAACAAGACAGGTTGTAGCTGTAGAGATTCATTGCCTTGGAGAGGGGACACTGGAGATCTGTTTTAACAACAAATCACTAGCACTCTGCCAATTTTTGCATTCCTGGGGAACAGGCAAAGGCAAACATCCATGGATTCCATGAATACTAGGGTGTTTGTGAAACTTGCTTCTTTCATAGCCCAGCTAGTGGAGGCTCTGCTTTGCTGTTATGAGAGACACTTTTATGTAAAAAGTGCTCTCGTCCCCCACACTCCCCCTGGCAATTTTCCTCCAAAGCAATCTCAGAGTGGTAATTTGGGAAGTCATGCTTTAAGTTTCCAATTCCTCTGTTGACAGACCTCTTCCAGAGTCCAAGTCACTCCTTTAATGGTGATTCACCTTTTTTCACCCTGAGCAATGGGTTTACGATTTCATAAATTTGAAGTAGGTTCAAAATTGCACCTTCACCTCTGACATGCTGCTAGAGCTACAGCAGTGAAAGAGAGTAGCCCATCTCCTTTCATTTAGGAGCTCTGATATCCTTTGGAACAGGTGGAGGGGTATTTCTTACCCTTTGGGACATTTTCTGTATTTTAGGATCTGTTATGCCTTCAGAGTGTTGCTGCACTTCGTGCCCTGTTTCCTTTTAGGCTGGATGCATGAGATGCTGAGCGTGGGGGTTTACTGCTGGGCTTCAGCTGGGAGCATTAGCTGCATATTACTCTGGAGCTTAGGCTGGGGAGGAGATGAAGAAAGTGGGCATTTGTACATTCTAAGGATAAAATGGTAAAGAAGGAAAGTGATTATTAAGCAAGGAACATGGTCATCCACATAGTGCCTCCTGGAGAGCGTTGCACAGAAAACTGTAATCAGGGTGAGAAAACCAGCTTTATTTTTAATCATAAGACCTCAAAGAAGCTGTGAAAATCAATGGCAAATGAGAATAAAACAGTCCATTTTTATATCTGTATCAATTATATGTGCCTGACTATGTCTTGGGACCAGGCAATGATTGAGCCTTTCTTTTGTGCTTGGTGAGGGGTGTGTGTGCAAGGACCTGGGAGCCATGACCCCAGTACTTAAGATTTCCTGCAGCTGAAACACATCCAAGCAGGGAAGACCTGCCACAGTCTTGAGACTCTCGCTGAGTTTCCTTGTCCTGTGTGCAGCTGATAGGACTTTGGGTGGCATCACCACGTAGCTGAGTTGTCAGTGTGTATTGTGTTCTCCTTCCCTGTCTCCTGTTTGCAGTAACTTAGTACAAAGGGGTTACTAATTCTGTTTAGAGCTTGTTTATGCTTTCCCAGAATTGCTGCCAATAATGTCTGAATATGCTTAAAGGCTGCAGTGAATGAGGTCTGCTAAAGAACAATTCACTAACTTTCCAGGATTGTACCATACCTTGATGAGACATTTCTTGTCCTCAGGGAAAACGAGACTTATGTGACTGGTGCTAGAACAGAACACAGGGCACAGTCTGTAGCTCCTCATCTTCCTGGGAGCTTTGTTCCAGGACCATTGGTAATTTCTCCAAGGCTGATGTTGAAAATTAATAATTCCCCACTTGAATTAATTAATGTATTTCAATTGTCTTTTATTAGGAATGTAATGAGGAAAAAGTGGATGTGGGGGAGGTGAACTCAATTAAAATGTAATTGTTTCATTCAATTCACAATCTTACATAAGTGAATCTGTGAAAAGGAGCTTTTATAATTAAAACCAAAAGTAGGCTTAGTGATGTCCACCACCACATTGAAAGTCCATCTGTATTACAACAAAAAGAAATCCAAGATGTCTGTGTCTGATAAGAGTATGCTATGTGCCACCGACTTGCTCAGAGTTTATTATTTACATGTGAATTAAAAAATGAAGCAAAACAAACAAACAAACAAAATCCCAAACAACAACAACAACAAAGTCAAAGAAGAAAATCTACAATGTTCTTTTGCCACCATTTGTAATACTGGAAATAAGTAATGCATCATGGTGGGGACCATCCTTCAGCATGGCAAAGTTTATAAGCTTGATGAAATGACTACCTAATAACTAAATTCCATCTGTTCAAAATTCTCCAGGAAGCACTGTATTACACTAAATTTTGGCAAAGTGTTAGATGAAGTTCAGCCCCATATTAGCATTTTAATTGCTGGCTGATTGCTTTTATGTTGAAAAACTCAGTTCACAACAGTATGTAAGTTGCAATTAGTTTTTACTGTGTGATTCATTAACTCCTATAAAGCATGTCTTGCTGCAACATTTGGAAGGTAATATGCTGGAAGCATTAGCACTCACATTAAAAAGCATGGAGTGGTGTTGAAAATGTACTAACCCTGCCTTTCACAAACTCATAGCCCTCATTTGTTGGCAGGACGTCTTCTCTCAAATGAGATTTAGCTGACAGCTGCAGATAAAATTGTTTCATAGTGACAGGCTTTCCATGTAAACAGCATCTTGGACCTGCAGTCTGTTCCGTATGGGTTTACATCTGCCTGGGATTTGACTGAAGCCGATGGAATGGACACAGGCGTGAGGGTTCCCTTTGTGAGAGACCGGCTGCTGAGCTCAGCCTGTTTTGTGATATTCCTCTGGGGAAGCATCTGACATCTTTTCCATGCCTCAAGAATCTCATACTTCTTTTGGAGATGCTGCCTTGTTCACGTTGCTTGTGATGGGGAGGACGTGTATGTTCAAGTTGCATTAATCATTTCTGCCTTGAGAAAGGGGGATAAATTAAACAGCATCTTTTAAACTTTCCCACCTGTGTTCTGTACTCCTTAGGCAAATATTTTAACTGAGTTAAAAAGAAGCTAAGAAATATTGACTCCTTTCTGATAAGAACTGAGGTTCATTTTGCCTTGTTCTGTATCTTTGGGATACTGGTGTCTCTGGCAAAGATGTTGATCAATAACACATGAGAACATGATCAGTGAGCTTCCCACTGACACATGCACAGTGTGACAGCTTTTTGAGTATCCATATCAGTCACACGTTATTTTAATTTTCCCTGACTGGATGAAACTACTCTGGAAAGGTTATTCTGCATGCATGTGCTGGCAGTTGAAACTAAATCCAGGCTGTGAATGGTCTGTCAGGACAGTGGTGCGATGCCTGCTGTGCCATACTGTACACTAACCTTCATTGCTCTCTGTTAGTACCTCACTGAAGGCATGAAGCTCAAAATGTAGCCTTTGCTTTTGAGAGGGTATTTAAATTTCTCAAGACTGATGAACAGTGCAAAGAACAATAGCGGGGGTTTGGGGAGGGACATTTCCCATCTGGGCAATTTCCCATGGGAAATTTTCTGTTTTCACAAAAATATTATGAAAATTTGAAGCTAAACTTTTGTCACTTGTTGGCTACCAAAAGTTCTGTGCTGGGAGCATTTGCCCAGTGATGAAAAAAATAGTGCTTGTTCCTGTGGAAATACACTCAAATCAAACTGAACTGGTACATTTGTAATTGCTTAACAACTTAGGTAAAACATGAACTTTCAAGACTTCATCTCAGATTGTATCAACTCAGTTCTCTCCTCTGCATCTGATTAGAATCAAAAGCACCTGCAGCTGTTCAGTCCTTCCCATTGATTTTGAGATAAGTGGCAGCTACCTCCTGGCCCTGATTTTGATCTCTTGGTTTAAACAACTTGCTGCTCATACCAAACTGTAATGCAAAGTGTGGTTTGTGCTGGGAGATTTTAGATGCGTGCTGTAGTTACAAGTTGTGTGTTAGGTGTGAGTCAGGAACTTAGATTTACTTTGCTTCTCATGGTTTTGCTATCTGGAAAGTACAAACTATAAGAGCTCTACTGACTGCAGCAGAGGTAGCAGCAAAGTGGGGAAGACAGAGATATTTCCCCTGCTGCCTTTTCCTGTTTTTATAGTTTATGGGGCATGGGGCCCAACCAGCCAAAACCTTCACTGGTCTTGTTTGGTAGTTATAGTTGGTCTACTATGCCAGCAGCACCCACGAATAATTAATGTTTGAGTTTTGTGGAGCGAGATCAGGTGGAGTTTTCTGAGCATGGGTTTGCCCTGCTCAAGTTAGAGGTCCAAGTCCCACCTGGCTGGCATAAACCAGCTGCTCTCATTATAGTGAAATCAGAGTGACTGTGCTGTGTGGCTACACTTCCTGTATTTAAAGTCTTGCTCCAAGTGTAGGAGTGTGTGAGTAATGGTCAGAGCACCAGCTGCTCTGCTGACCTACTCCCTGCTGCTAGCACTGCAGTGAACTGGTGAGGTTTTGAATAAGCTTTTTTTTCATTCTTATTTGGGTTTGCTTATTTTTAAAATTTGTTTGTTTTTTTTATGCTTTCAATGAGAAGGTGGAAACATGTGGGTAGTGTATGTAGGGGAAGGGAAAGTGATGGGCAGAGATGTGAATGATGTGAATACTCATTCGGTGTCTGAGATGGAGGAAGGTGTCACTGAGTCTGCCATGCTGCTGGTCTGCTGCCCTGTGTTTAGAGGTGTGTTACTCAAAGTCTCCTCGCCATAGTGGTTATTTAGTACCCAGCAGAACTGATTTCCAAGGACAAAACTCCTTTGTAAATCCTCCTCTGTTGTAGTGAAAGTATTTTTTTCCCCAGCACAGCTTAAACTGTTTACAATGACTGGCTAAGCTGGGAAAATGGCCATTTTATGCTAGAGTAGGAGTGTCTATGGAGTGTATAACCGTAACTGAGAATTATATGGTCTATTATAGTGATCAAACTTCACTGTAGAGGCAACTCCTTAGGCTGGAAAGTTGGAGTTAGTGATGCCTTTGTTGGATACCACAGCAGGAAAGGAGACTTTTCTACAGTAATTTTTTTTTTTATGTGTAAGATGTAGGTTAGCTTTTTTTTTTTTTTCTTTGAATATGAATTTGAAAGTAAATTAAGGATTTTTTTTCTAAATGCAATTTAAAAAAATACCTCATTACTAAGCATTTCTTTGGTGGGAGCATTGTGAAAATTTCTGTTTCACCCCAGCACTGTTGGTTTGTGGTGTATTTACTGTCCTCTGTAATGTGTCCTGAATTCATGATATGCAGCTTCAGATGGCAAGCTTCTCCTTAACAAGCTAAAATGGAGAGGCACATTTACATGCTAGTCACTTTGTCTGCTGGAAACTAAGAAGCATCTACACTCACTGAATTCACTGAACTGAGAAGTGTTTGATTTCAGAGGTTTTCTCCTTCTCTGTCTGCTGTTAGGGTTGACATCAGAGACTCTGTTGGTAAGAATGAGGAAGACATTTGGAGATAAGGTGTTTGCTTTGTGCTGTGAAGGAAAAAAAGGAACAAAAGCTGATGAAAACATAGTTTCTGGTACATACTTCAAAAGAAAAAGGGAAAATGGCATCCCAGTGCTGCTCAGATTCCCAGATTTCTTCTCTTACTCTTTTTTTGGAAGAACAAGCTCTAAGTGAGGATAGTTGAATGGAGGTGGTAGGGGCATCTTGTGTGAGTCTGTGCTCCTTCTAACACACCCCACACATTGCTGATGTTGCTTCCTTGAGGCTTTTAATGGAGAAATAGTGTTTTGCTGCAAACTTTCTGGATGACCAGAAATCCTGGAGACAGGCCTACTGTTTCTCTGTGTCTTATGGATTGTTTTTAAAATGTTGTTTACTCTGGTGGACACATGAAAAGCTTAGCTTCTTTGTGACTCAGTATTTAAACCATATGGCATTGTGAGGGGGGAGGACTAGCCATGGTCTGGCTTTGCAAATAGGAAGTTGGTGCAGAATTTTGTCTATGGGAGAAGAAATGAATGTGTGGGCTGGGAAAGGGCCAATTAGGCAAGCCTGATTTGGGTCAGCCTAGCATTGGTGCAAGAGTGTCTGGTGTTTGCTGAGCTATGCAAGGCCATGCCAGGTGGAAGGAATGGGCACATCTTCAGTATTTCAGCATAATGGAAGCATTTGGTGTAACAACCTACTGTTCACAGGAGCTAGCTGGGAACTTCTGTTCTCCTGGAGGAAATTGTACCTTTAAGGATGCTCTTTATGTAGAGATCTCAGATCAAAGATGACATAAAGTAAATACATAAACCACTCCCCTTATACTTCTAGCTTTAAAGCAAAACCAGTCTTATGCACCTAGAGGCTGTGGGAGTGCCCAGTGATGTCAGAAACTCACGGCAAAACAAAACCAAAAATGTGGCAGTTGTTTCCAACCTGTCCAACTGGCTCATCTCAGTGCTACAGCAGATCAATTAATAGTTGATGTATTTATCCATGTATTTCTCTGGCACAGGTAGTCTCTGTTTTTGGAAAGCAAAGCATTCATGTGTTTGCAGCATGTAGGAGTTGACTTGTCCTCAGAGCTGCTCAGGATGTTAGTTAAGCACAAAATAATTTTGTGTATTTTACTAAATGAGATTCATCAGAAGCTGTGCAGATTAACTGGGTAGAGCTACACTGAACACAATGGCATCTGCAGACAAAAAAATGACAAATGATGATATTAATCCTCTTCTGCGATTCATGGGGAAGACTGCAGAAGCCAAGTATTTTCCTCAAACAAATTGTTCAATGAAGACTGAACAGCAACCATAAAACAACAAAAAACACCTCCATTGTGGTGGTTTTAAATATTGTTGTACATAAAATCTAATTTATATGGTATTAAAGGCTTTTCTTTGGGCTGCAAATCATCTTTGGAAAACGCTATCTTCTAAGCGGTTCATCAGGCACATCTCAAATACTTTTATGAATATTAGTAAATGGAATTAGAGCACCTTGTAGTAGCTTTATTACATTTTGCACAGCTGTAATGGATTACAGAGGGGCTCACACCACTATAGTTCAGGCTGCATAGCAGCTTCTGAGTCAATACACATTTTTCATAGGTTCTTTGCTTTTTGGGAAGATGCACCACTTTGCTCTGAAGTGATCCGTACCTGATCTCAACTGAATGTGGGAGCAATGGAACTCACCTGCCTAGGTTCATTAAGAAACTTCCTTAGCTTTGTAAGTCTTTACTACCTGTTTTTGTTTCTAGCTTTATCTGACAATTAGAATCAGATCTGGTGCACACCACAAATTCATTAGGCAGCAGACAGGGAGGGGTTCACCTTAGGTCATGTTGGGTGTTAGTTGTGTAGGGTTCATGTGGTCTTGCTGATCACACTCACTAAGGAAGTGACTCCAGATCTGCACGCTTCTAGGGTGGCAGCTAGTGGCCATATGTGATAACCCACAGTGGCCAAAACAGGGCTAGGCTCCTATGACTGTGGGACTGAAACCAGCCCTCGCTCTGCAGCTAGGGTAGTTGATACAGGCCAGAGTGGAGAGAAATAAGCATGTTTAGGGGTGAGTCATCTCAGGTTAGATGTCTATCCTGTGACATGTCAGCCTGCAATGTGAATGTCTTCATTAGTTGTGTAGAGAGACAGGTAATTTGGCTGGACGTGTGCATTTGGCTAGGTGAAACCTCTATGTTTAAAGTAGTTGTGTGGGTTATTCCAACAATGTATAATCAGACAGGGATTCATCCTACCTTTCTTGGAAATCTTTAGGTGACATGATTTGGTATCTGGAGGGGTTCTTCAGTGACTGCAAAGAAATCCTGGGCAACTTGTTTAGGCAGCACAGCTTCTCTGTAACCTGCTCAGGTCAAAGGGGATGAATTCTAGCTTTACAGGGCTGAAGAAGGATTTCTGCTGCCTGAAGTCTGCAAGTTTTAATCAGCTACATACCATGTAGTAAAGAATACTATTTCCTTCAAAACCTATGTATTTTTGCCCTTAAATCACCTTAGTTGCAACACCATGACTGAGTAAAAACTGGTCATGGCATCTGGTTCATATAGATACTTTTGAAAATACAATGCACCACGCGAGTAATGTGGTATGTTAAACTGATAGTGGTTGGCCCAGCAGCATTGATAGGGCAGTTTTTACAGCTTCCATGATTTTCCCCCTCTTCACAAAAGGACCTGTGTGTATGCTGGATATGTGTTGAAGCTCAGTGCACACACGTAAGTGCTTTGCTCAACAGGGATTGATTAAAATACATGCTTTGGGGCCTTAGTTAATTATGTGTCAGGGACTGCATAATTGGCACTGTACTGAAGGCATCTAATAGCTTTCTTCTGATAAATCTGTACATGCACAGTGGTCCTGAACTGTAATTTAGCATGATAATGCCAGCTTCATCAAAGCCCATGGGTAAAACAGAAAGACATTTGGATCTCTGAGTCCTTGTGAGCTGACTGGATTAGTGATTGCAACCTCTGATCTGATAAAAAGTTGCTTCAGTGTTTTTTTTTCCACCGAAACAGTTTCTTACTTGAGTGGAACCAAGGAGTCCCTACACAGCTGGCAGATCCTGAGCTTCCCCAGGTGATAAGCTAAATTTTCAGGTATTAGTCAGAGTCATGCTAATAAACAGTGGCACAGGATAAATTCACTGCATAACTTGGAGGGATTATAATGTCTTAAATAAGTTTTAAACAGCAGTCCAGTGCCTACTGTGCAGGATACTCAGTGAAGCTTAAGTGTAGTAAAAGACACTGAACTATTGCTGAGCCCCCTGCCCTGTATTTTCAGGGTCAGTAGAAAGCTACTACACTAAAGCAGCTATAGAGTCTCACAAAATGTGCGTATTTAGTAAGCACCTTTCCTTGAGAACCACTTTGTGCCTTTTTTCTTCCTTTATTCCTTTTAACGTGGGGAGAAAAAGACAAAGTCTTTTGCTATCAGACTGTGTGCAGCCATTAATAATACCCACACCAAATCCAAGTGTGGAAAAATAGCAGGAGAGAGACTGTTGAGGAAGGTTGCAGGGGTCAGGTCTCCAAATAAGAGCCCTGGATGTGACTGCTGATTTATCGTTCCTAGGCGTGGACAGGGCTTACTTTCCTGCTGCTGCCTTTCTTCTCTCAGTCGTTCTGCAGAGTAGCCCTGAAGTCTATGCACTGGTGTGATCCTTGCTGAAAAAAGCTCAGACAAAGGCTTGTAAGATGTTTTGTGTCAGGAAGAAATGTGTTTTTCTTTGCAGCTGTGCAGACATTGATGTGTATGTTTGAGTTTTCCTGTGTGACTCTGGAGCTCAGCATGTGCTGTATTGTGTAATGCAGGGCAATCAGACTGTGCAATATTAATGGCTCTGTGGCAAGGGCCCACACTTACCACCAATCATACCTTTTAATATTGGTATTGATGTTGAGAGCTTTTGGAGATGTAGAAAGCATTATTTTGGGGGGAATGGAGATGAAGAGAGAACCCCCCAATATCTGCTTGAAAAATTAATATTTTGCATTGCTAGGATTTATTTTTTTGGATAAGGCTGGGTGGTAGGTTGGACCGGATGATCTTGGAGGTCTTTTCCAACCTGGTTGATTCTATGATATTTACAGCATCTCCTGCCAAAACTGACCAGATGAGCCACTGCTTGGTGATGTTACTCACTGCCACAACCCAAGATCTGCCTGCAGGCCATTTATGAACAAAAGCATTCTTGGGTGGACCTTCTTGCCTCTGTAGGCATGAATACAGCCTCAGATGAATCTGAGACTTCCTGGGGTGTGATGTACAGGATATGAGAAGATCTGAACATATTCACTGTTGCACTAATAGGGCGGTGGCATCCTCACAGATGCTGCATGTTTTGTGTTGTGCAGTGGGAAGGGGTGGCAGAGACCACTGCATCCAAAGGAGTGTCTGCAGCTTAAAGGTCACCCTGCCTGTAGGTTTTCACTTGGATATTCCTATGTAGGCTGCTACATAGTCAAAGTCTGTGCACAAACAAACATAGATCCTAAAGATATGGAGAAGGGTGCATGACTGTCTGCAGGACATTTCCATATGTGGACTGGCTCAGATTGCCAGCAGCACATTGCTGTGAGAGAAATGACAGGAGACCTATAGTGAGGGCGCATCTCTGGTTATGGCTTTTGTGCTAAGAAGAGAAGCTTGTGCGTGAGACAAGTAATTTGCCAAATTCTCCCATATTATTATATTTACAAGCATTTACGATACTGAATGTCTGTTTTTCTTCTCTCTTTATTATTGCTTCTGTTGTTTAGATGGAATTAATTTTTTCTTTGCCTCCCTTTCACTGTTCTTGAGGGGTGTGTGTGCGCACACATTGGTAGGACTCGCTCACAAAAGAGAGGATTAAATAACTTCTTAGTTTATGAACATACTGCTGACATATTTTAATACCATTAAGTGGCTGCTCCTCTTCATGAGAGTGCTAAATATCATGCAAAACTGAAAGAAATGTTATTTCAGGAAACTCCAGGGAGCAGTAAGAAAAATAGTCTTTAAAACAGGAGCAGAACAGTAATTTATGTTTTTATTTAATTCTGTTTCTCAGCAAATTATCCGGTGTTATACTATAAAAAGAGTGGCCTTGTCCAAAGGGGAGACACATTTTACTAAAATGTCATATAACCTTAAATCAAGACTTGCTGTTTCTTGAACAATGTGGAACAGATGTTAGAACAGCGTAAAAGAAAACAAAGCATCTTTGGCAGTTCCCTGAAGTTAAGCAAATTTCAAGCAATTGTTAAACTGAGGGTAGGAAATGTGATGTAATTTTCAAGTAGGGTTTCTCTGAGGGGAGAACACCCCAACAATTTCAAGAGATTTGGGAAGGGTGAAAGCTACAATCCGAAGAGCTGTCATTGTCTTGACCAGTTATGTAAAGCAAACGAAGCAGGTACTGATGGAGGGTGTGATCTCATCTTGTCCTCACTTGTCAGAACTAGTACCTTCTGTAGATTTAGGTAGCACACAGCCACTCAGGTAAGGTGTCTTTGACTGCATAAGACTCTGGAGTCCCCCCGTGATCCCCTTATAGTCACTAGAAGTTCAGTATTCAGCAGTAGATACTAAATCAGTGTTGTAGAGTAAGTAGCTACATCAAGGCAGAGAGATTGTGTTCTGAAGGCCTTTTCATGGGAAGGGAAGAGATTCTGGGCTGATAGCTCAGCTGCAGCGAATTCCAGCAAGCTTAGCAGCTGTGGCATGGATGGAAAGTTTCTGGGCCATGCTGTTCACTGTGTGCTATCTCTCATATTTTGCTGCTGAGTTTTAGCATCCAAGAATGAGAGCTGCTCAAGAGAGTATGAACTGCAGGAAGGTATGTGGTGGGGTACATGGATGTCTCCATACCCTCCTCACCCCCGAGAGCCATCAGTTAGAGTGATTTACTCTGTTGTAGCCAGTCCATGTGAGAGATTCCTTGCCACTCCTCTGGCTGGGTGTCCCTGGTAGCCTCTCACTGAAATTGCCCCTCCTGAAGCACCTGGATGCTGCTCCCCACTTCTGGTCAGCCAGATGGGATGCTTCTGTGCAGCTTTACCATTAGAGTGCTGTTGAATGGATTTATGCCCTGTCTTCCATGCATGTGCCTAGAGGTACCAGAGAGCAGGCATTCGGGCTCTTCTCTTCCCTGCATCCCAGCTAGCTGCTGTGTTTGCCACAAGGTGAGCTGAATCAGGGAATGATATAAACCTCTTGTATCTTCACCTGCATTTCACCTGCCAACACATCCTGATGTAGTCTGAATGAAGGGCTTGAACTGCCCAACCTGGCACTGAAATAAATGCCTAGGCAGAAGGTGCAACTCAATGCTTGTTTATGAGACATATGAATTTGAACTTGGATGACTTTTTCTACTGCCTCCTGTGCAGCATCTACTTCATGCTGTTCTTACGAAAAAGCAGAGGTGGGGATTGCTCTTGCAGCAGATTTGAGGCTGATAACAGCTTGTTGACAAATGGTGATAAGTAAGGCAGAGCTCATTTATGTTCTGCTTTGCTCAGCTCTGCTATCAGTTACCAGTTGGTTCTGGTTTCATTATTATCAGGCTGCTACAGAGACCTTAGCATGAGGTTCAATGTAAATTAAAGACAAAGAGGTGTACCAAATAATTCATTGCCTTTCTCGCTTCTAATTTAACATTGAGAGAATACTGCTTCCTAACACAACATTTGGTGCCTGGCCAAGTACTGAATTTAGATATTCATGTCCCCCTGTTTACCATTTGCTTGCAGAGATAAATATTGCTCTTTGAGTAACTGTTATTACCTTAGAAAGAGTTCAGCTGCCCTAAAAATGTACTCCTTAATTGAAAGGGCAAAAGATCTGTCAAGTACAGAAAGAGAATAGCTAGCAGAGGTGATGCTATGCCCTCTCCTCATATACAACTTGATTAATTCTTATTGTTTACTGCCTGGAGGGAAATGTTGCACATCACTTCAAGGTAAATATCGTAGGGCATGACTTCATTTTTAATACTGGAGGCTACAACATTGCATTTATTATCACATTCTTGGCTATTGCAATTTGTTTTTCCTGACAGGAACAGATCCCACTGTAGTTTATCTCCCAAGGACATTGATAATGGGGAAACAGTTTTTGCAGAATAGGAACTCTGTGGGAAGATTAACAAAAACATCTTCTCCTTGCCACTGTTCCCTTTCCCTCCTTGACTGCAATAAGCAGACAGCAGGAACTGGCCACAGCTTGTGCACAATTGCTTGTTGTATGCAAAATTTTGGGGAAGTGTGGGGGCAATGAGAACCTACAGCTGTGGGTATAATGTAACCAGGGCATGAGGGTTTTATGAGAGATGAGAAGATTTATATATGATATTGCGTTCTGAATATCTTCATCATGCACAAATGTATAGAGACATGTCTACAGCCTGTGCCTTGTAAGTCATGGATTGTCCTAAGAAGTCAACACAGCCATGTCTGTGGCTTATGGTGAACATCTGTGGCCTGTCCTGCTGAATCATTTTGGTTCATTTATATCTTGTACTCTTGCATCCTCATGGAAGGTGCTAATTTTACTTCTTCCACTCAATGCACAGCTCTGAAAGGACTCCTGTACCTTATCACCAAGGCTCAGTTTTGGCCTTCTCTTTGGTTTTCCTTCAATATTTTAACCAGTTTATGGGTCCAGTGCTAGCTGCCAGACGTGTTCTGCCAGCGAACAACACAAAACTTCCCTTAGCACTCACGTTCACAAGACTTAACCCCTGACTACCTGGTCATAGCTTGGGATTCCTGACTCCTGTCACAGCAGCTGTCCTACACATGGATCATGTAGGCTGTATTTGCTTTGGTAAATTTCCTTGATTTCCTATGTAATTTTTTAAAAAACTTATTTGGTTTTGTTTTCTTCTTTCTTGTCTTTGACATAATGATCATCTTTGCTCTGTGTTTTCATGGATACACCCACAGAGGTGGTTTGTTTCTTGACAGAGGCCCTGGGTGTTCCTGCATGTGGGCGAGCTACAAATGGTCCTTCCTGGTGCCAGAGCAGGTGTCAAAGCCACAAACTGATGTAAATGCACAGTTTGGGCTGTGACTCTTTTCCTGTGATTTCTTGTTGTAGCTACTAATGTGCAGAAACATTTCTACAAAGATGATAAAGCATTAAGGTGCAGGCTTAGTTTTGCAATGGTTTATGCTACTAAGAGCTGTTCAGAAGCTGGCAAGTGGATTTGTTTGCAAACTGTGCCTGTCTCTCACACACTTGTTCAGCTGGCAGGCGCAGGGAAGACACAGACCACTTGTTTGGTTCCTACTTTCTATGCAAGAGCATGGTGACAGCTGTTCTGCTCAATGCTGTGTTGTGTGCAGGATGCCGAAACATGGATTTTATGACTGCTGCCTCTTTGGGAACTCCAAGAAAATTAGATATTTGTCTCATGAGATTCTTCCAGGGGGAGAAAATATTTAAATAACTGCATGAGGCTGGAGTGATGCCATTCTTTTCCTGTAAGATGAGGAAGCAGATCAGTTTGCTTTTGACCTTCCTCCTCTACTGTGCATACATTTTGTCTCATACCCAGGCTGGTGGTTATCACTGATAATGAGCAGACAGACTGATTTCTACAGTGCTTTGACCTGTTTATGCCATATACGTGTACTGCTTTTAACACTAATGTAAGCAGTACATGGAGATACTTAGATTTATATGCACATTACAGAGCAACAAAAATTACTCTTTCTGCATAAACCCACACCACTACCTATACACCTGTTAATTACTGGCCTAAATGAGCTAAATCTGACAATGGCTAGCTGTGCCTGCTTAGAGAAGACAGCTCAGAAGAGCTAATGCTTACCCTTGCTATAGCTACGTACTGTGGTGGATTTTATTTCAGAACAGATTTAACTTGGTGATGTGGAGGGAGCATTTCCACCTTACATAGAGCTTGAAGCTGTCTGAAGCTGTGTGGGATTCATTAGATGAAGCCCAAGAAGGGAGGACAACCCAGCCAAGGGTCTGGCTCAATTACTAGGACAGAAAAAAAAAACCAGCACCAAAACCTGTAGACTGCTGAACTACAATGGAACCTACATTTGGGGCAGATTTTGTAATCTTTCCATTTCTATTCTTTCTCCCTTTTTAATTCACATTGGTTTAAGCTTTTCATTTGAAGTTTGAAGCAATCCTAAGAGAAGACTTTGAATAAGCACAATTTCCCAGTATAAGGTTGTTATTAAACATTATTTTGATCAACCCTGTTGATTGTTGAATTTTTAAAGATTTCCTCTTGGCATGGTAATTCAGACTTTAAAAGGGAAGTTTCTTATGAAAGGCCTCAATAGCTGGTTGTAAAAGATGCACACAGATGTGGTTAGCAATAAAATCACACTGTGATGTCTTTTAATTCCGTACTAATACATAATTGAGTAATAAAGTAGTAACTTAATGTGTTGCATGCTGCAGTTTATACACCCATAATTTAGCCTGTAAAGTTACCTGGCTTCCTTAATCTCATCACAGAATAAAATTGGATTTTCATTAATGGAATGAAATTCTATTTCTGCCACGCTTTGTGTCCGCATCTGCCAGGCTGTGCTGAAAACCTTCAGGACAATTTACTAGAAGCTGAAAGTGCTGTTTATCTTTCAACATAAAACCCAAATTAGACAGAATGACATCTTAATGTGGACTATACACAAATGCTGAGCTCTATTAAAAAAAAAAAAAAAGGCAAGAAAAAAGAGAGAGAGAATTTATTTGTAATTAAAAGCAGGATAATCATTAAGCCTATATAAAACCAGAAAAAAAGGTTGATACTGAGATACTGAGATATGGATATTTCAGGACTATAAGCTTTCAAAAAACATTCAAAGCCCTGGAAACTCTCTATGAGAATTACTTACCAACCTATTTTGAATGGGACTGAAACAGGTTTCATTTACAGACAAAATTTCAGAGGACTCTCTCTGTTGCCTCTTAATTCAGTTCCATCTGGTTCATCTTAGCTAAACATTTCTTATAGAACAATCTTCCTGGCTTACTTTGTATATCATTAAAATATATAACTGTTATTATTTCTGTAAGTCATTTCCATAGCATGGAAACAATACAGGTGTGATTTGTTTGGAAGTGACACTAACAAAGCAACTGCTGCTGCTTTGAGTGCTCTGCACACAGATTGCTTTTGGCTTTGGCAAGAAAATTAAATTCAACCCACAAAATGGAGACTATCAGATAATTTTGTGTCTTTTTAGTTATCTGCAGGCTGGGCCTTTTAGGGATGCTTTAACTAGTTGCAGAGTTTCTAAACTGTAGAAGACTTTACTCATTTTCAACAGCACATTAAGAAAATGTGTGATGGCTTGGGAATTACCTGCCCCCCTGCACTTTGTAAAATGCTAGACTCAGCCAGCTGGAAGTTAAGGACTGAAGCTCTATTTACAACTTAGCACAATATACAAGCAGATATATACACAATATATAGGAATATATATATACAGAAATATACAAGTTAAAGGTAATACAGAAACACAATACCCCTCCCAGAAACCAGANTGGTGTGTGTGTGTGTGTGTGTGTATATATATATATATATATATATATATATAATCTCAAAGATACATTTCAGCTGTCTTCACGTGTACTGTTGATCATCATAAGCTGCAGTTTATTGGTGAAAATACTGCATGTTATCACTTTCCATATATTCCAATGTGTTTTGTTTTTGTAAACCTGCTCATAAAAATCTGTACCTGTTCCATGAAATTCTAGTAAGTTCAGCCTTAGCAGAATCTGTATTCAGCAAGCTGCTCCATCTGTCCAAATCCATTTGCAGAGGAAAATACTTTTTCAGTTGCTGCATTAGAGATAGGAAAGGCTATATTAAATTCCACATTTTTAAGAAGCTGACAAAACCAGTGTGAAAGGTTGAGGAAGTTTGTGTGCTCACTGAATGCTGTTACCAGGTACAAGGTATTTCTAACACAACAGCTTCAAATATGACCTTTTATTAAGGTTTGACCCATCAGTGCTTGCAATAACCTTAAAAGTAAACTTTCCCCTCCCCACCACCTCCCCAAGAAAGTGACTGATTAAGAGTATGATTATCTTATTTGCTTGGAAACTGGTTATCCAAAAGCCGCTGGATGAAATACATTTTCTTGCTCTCAGATGCTTTTAGATAAAGTTACACTTCTGAATGCATTCTGGATTTTTATTTTTCTGAATGACTTACTCTTCATTAAATCCTTTATATCATAGACTTGAGTAAACCTATTCTACTGCTAAGACAGCTCCTTGAAATCTTTAGCATGCTATTTTAGCACATAATTAGGATTCAGTCACCAAAAGTGTCTTTTTGCTATCTTTGCTGTGAAGAAAAGGTAACTCTTGCCTTGTGTCCAAAGAAAGTGGCAATTGGAAAATATTAGAGATCCTTTCAATAGACTCATAATTCATTTATGTGGGTGGGCCTCAACATTTTGCTGTGATGAAGGCTGACAAATGAATTTCCTATAACTTTGAAATTCCCTTGGCAGATGACAAGTGACTAAAAAACTTCTGCTACGTAAACTTCCAGATCAAAGGATGACTTTCTGATTGTGCTCTGCTGTGTTACACAGTATGGGGGTGAGGCACTAGGCTGGAAGCAAATATTTATTCTTGTTTTCCTTTGAATAGTAGACATATTAAAATTAAAATTAGCTGCTCCAAATGAGGTTGCATTTTCAAAGCCCCAGCCATTTTGTTTGATTGCAGTAACCTTTTTACATCTGCAACTATTCTAAATTAAGTTTCACTGCTGCCTGGCAGATCATCAGAGAATGGATTGTTTCCTTTTGAAGCATAAAGAAACAAGGTTTTGGAGACAATTTTTTTTGGTCTCAAGTATTAGTGGCTGCAGAATAAAAATGAGCTATTTTCAACCATTTCATGTATCATTTTTTTCAGATAGAAAAGATGTATACAGAGGGAAAGTGGATATATTATATTTTTGACTATGCACAAAGCTACTAAGATGCATCCTGTTATCTCTCTTTTTTGGCATGCTTAAGTCAAGAGTAATTGCAAAGGTATCCATATGAGTGATTGTGGGTAATGCTAAAGAACACTTCTATTCATTCTGTACCCTTGCATTTTCTATCTCCTTCAGGGTTCTTGGCAAGAAAATGTTTCAAAAGTTTTCACTCAGAAATCTAGAGGCATTTTGTCGAATCATAGAATGGTTTGGGTTGGAAGTGGCCTTAAAGATCATTTATTCTGGAAGACTGTGAAAAGCAACTGTCTCCATTTCTGACAAATCAGTGAGTGCAGCTGTTAGCCGTGTAGTGATACACAAATATGACCAATCAAAGGGCTGTTGATGAAAAGAGCATGATAGATAATTTTAATGGAGATGAGGAGGAGGAAGAGAAATATTGGCGTGTTTGAAGTATATATCAACTGTCCTACAAGAACATTTTCATAAGTCTGATGGTCTTTTACCAGAAGAAAATGTTGAGTTCTTTATGTCACTTTAGAAAAGGAACATATTATATATTTTTAGTTCCTTCTATGTATTAGAAAATCCTCTTGTTTGAGTAATAAGATTTAAGTGCAAAACTAAATTTATTATGAGATTAAAGATTAATACTGCTCAGATTACCATACTGCTTCTGAGCTATCCTTCAGGCAAGGGTATTGTACCTAAACCATGTCTGCGGCCATAGATATATTCAAAGAGCATTCTCAGTGTTTGCCTCAATGTGGAAAGTTCTAGCAACAACTATTTTATCTAAGGTTGGTTCAATGGTGACTGCCAGAGTTTTCTTTCTGTTGAGTGGCATTTGCGTCCTGCAAATATTTCCTGGTAGTAAATAATATATCCAGAAGTCTTAGAGGCAGCTAAACTCTTGTGTTTAGCTAAACCGTTCTGAGACTGGGGTGTATAGCCCCCTTTATTGCCCCTCATCCTCTGTCCTAGCTGTACTTAGTGCTTGCTGTCCAAGCTAGCAATGGGTTGTCATGCTGCATGTGTGATACATGGACGATTCTCTCCCGGGAGTTGATCAGAAACTATGCTGCTCTAAGTAAGGGAGTAACTAATATGTTTATTTGACATATGGCAATTGTTTAGTAGCCTTAGCACTAACCTGATTTCTGCCATCAAGCTACTGGGACCATTTAGGCAAAACAGATTAGAAACATGGGAAATACCATGAAGAGTCATTTAGCTGATTTTTTTTTTAAATTAAAAATAATTATTTATTTAAAAAGAATTGCTGGATTTAAAGGCAAACTCATGGACTTTGAAGGTCCATTTCTGCCTCACTCAAGTTAGTGGGTGTTTGTTATTGATTCCCACAGGCGGAAGGCTTAACTTTGCATGCACAGCTTTGGTTCTTTTTCCCAGTGCTGGTGGAGGGATGATGTGGATGAGAGCAGAGTGGGTGGCTTGAAGATGCCGATTGAAACACTGATCTTAGTTTAAGGTAAAAAAATGACTGTGCCCCAGGTACCAAATGAGAAATTCTTTTATGAGGCCAAACACTTAGACTAGATTTTAACAAGCCATTCTCATTGAGGGAAATACACTGCACTTCAGAAAGTGTATGCCCTGTGTAAGTCTCATGGAGTTCAATGGGCTAAAAGCAAATAACTTAAGTTTCTGAGAGTGCTCCTTTGATTTATTTTTTTTGTTTTGTTTTTCCCTGCCTGATATAGTTATCTAGCCACCAAATACAATTTTTTAGTATGCAGTGTTAGCAGATACAGCAAACTTTCATCTCCACGCACTTGTTCTGATAGCAGCTCTTCCCCAGCATGCTTCAGATGCATGTGAGGAATCCCTCTCCAATTTGGAAATAGCTGAATAGCTGCAGAGCTATTTAAATTATTTTGAGCTGTTGTTAGGGCTTTCTTCCATTCTCCTTAGGATTATTGTTTAGTTCACTCATCGCTGAGAGAACATTGGGGGTTTTGCCTTTAAATGGAGAGTAGAAGGTTTAGGCTAGAAATAACTAAGTGTTCCTTTTTAAAACAGTATTTTTCACTTATTTCTTTAACCTTAAATGTTTTTTAGTGCTTGTTCATGGTACTTGTAACAATGAAATATCAGCCATAGATCATAGGGTATTAAGATGTAGTAGATAATGAATTAAATGTAACTACATTTTTGTTTATTCTATATAATTATATGTAATCTATATTATTATATAGATTTTTTTTTTTTTAATTAAATGTGGCATTTAGGTCAATGAGATAATTCTCATGTTAAAAATTCCACTATACTGTGGTGGAACAGTAAATACTGATGTAAGTGTTCCTAGGCAGTAACTGCCTTTGGAATGTGGTCTAGCTGACGATGGAATACTTTAGCTTTTAATTCATAGTATCATTTAATATGTTTTTGTGCTAACATATTTCAAGATGATTTCATCCACCCTTAGGGAAAATGACAGACGCAGATCTCTAGATGAACTTGATTAACGCACCTACTTTATTGAGACTCTCCAAGTTTTTTGTTCAAGAAGATACTGAAATCAATATTCAGTTTTGCTTGCTGAAAGAACAGCAGAAAATAAGTAATTTAAGTGAGCCATGATAATGAAAAATATAGACAGCATAATTAGGCTATAAATCATTGTATATTTAAACAGGAAAACAAAGCCACGTTTTCATACCTTCACATCTTGGTACAGAAGAGTGGGAAGCTTTTCTTTCAAAGTGGAAATGTTAAATGTGCAAAGTTTGAGTGTGTCTTGGGCTTCCTGCTGACTAGGGCTTCAGTAGAAATTGTAGAACAGTTAGGAGCTCTGTTAGCACACCCAGTTCACTGCAGAGTGATAGCTGGAGATACAGGGCTGTCAAGGAAAGAAGATCCCTATGGAAGACACTTAGGGGTACTTGCAAGTCTGAGACTAGTTAAGATTCTAGACTACAACAGAGATGCTCTGAAGGCAAAAAATCTCACAGAACTAGTAGGGCGAGGTGCTTGGAAGAGATCTTGAGAAGAGCTTCTGACAAGATAAAGCAAACTCAATACACCAATGACCAGTGACTCAAATCCTGCCCAAGCTTTGCTGAGCAGGTTGATATGCTCAGATCTCTGCTGTTGTTGTGTATTAGATGTGACTGGCCTGATTTTGAACTGTTGTCACATTTTGATTAATGAGTGTATTAACTCTGATCTTGTGATGCAGCAAGAAGGATTAATAGTGTGAACAAGTGAGTTTCTGTCAAGATATGTAAAGTATATCTTAAGAAGTCTTGTATCTGACTCTGAGGCCTTAAAGGTTTAAATAAATATGTATTCTGCTTATGATCAGTGGGCAAAGCCTCATTTCCAGTCACATGTGTGTGGATCCAATATAACATTTCTTAAAACATTAAACCAAGGCCTTGGCTTTACTGAAGTGATCCCAGAATTTCCAGGGTCAAGTAAAAAACAGCATCTTGCTTAATGAAGGTGTCTAAAGGACTGAAGTAAACACACACTGGGACTTTGCTTGAGTGAATGAAAGAAGTGTTTGACTGAAAAGCGAAGTGCGCACCAAGACACATAATTATAGAAGATGAGTTAATATTATTGATCCTGCCTTACTTTATTTCAGTTTACTTATAGCCAGGGAAGGGGGGGAGGAGGGGAAATGAAATGTTTGTTAAGAAAATAGAAATGTTCCTGCTGAAGTTTTCGATTCCAGGGAAACTATTGTTTTCCACTGAAACATTTTGACTGATCATTCCTCCGGCTGGCAATTTATACTGCAGCTCTCTGTATTTGCTTTCAGTGAGAGCTTGGTGTGTAAACTTTTGGTTCTGTTTCCTCACTGAGTAGCTGTGAATGTGTCAACACTGGCTTTAATCCACTGTGCTAAATCAATGGCCACCTTCATCCCTTTTGTACTCCAGCTGAGAGCAATGGATGCTGAAATGAAGAAGTCAGTAGACAGTTGATGTCTTGGAGGAGAGGAAGAATTAAACTTATTTTGTGACGCTTTTTTACAACTTATGCATAAATATGATTGTGCAAATGGGCTTAGGCAAAAGAGCTCCCCTGACTCACTGAATCTTTTCTAGAGAACTGGTGGCAGTTGTATCTGCTGAATCAAGCAGAGTTTTCAGACAGTTTTGCACTATTTTTTATACTTAGTTTGATATTGCTCAGGTTGGTGTCAGTCTATTTTGCTTCCTTTTCTCAACTTGATGTGTTTTAATAGCTCTTTATTATTTGCTTGCTATTCAGAGATTGCATGTTGTTCTGAGCCTGCCAACACCATCTCCTACCTCCCAGCTTTCTCCTTTTATCTTTGTCTTGCTTCTGGCATCCTACTCTTCGTGCAGTACTCAACACTTTTTGAATTGTTATCTTGTGTGCTAACTGTGATCCTTATCCTTCTTTAAATCTCGTTTATTTTCCAAGGCACTAATAAAAATCCTCTTGGCTCTAACAAAACCTTTTGAAACTAGCAGGTGCTTCTTGCATTGGCATCAGCAGCCTCTGGATGAGTCTAAGCTGCTTTTCTTTAATATCATAATTCACTAAACTGCAAGATCTTGCTGGTGAAAAGCCTTGTTGTGTTCTAGCCTGCAAACTCTAAATGTTAATAAAGTTGGCTCATGACTAAGAGTTAACTTGCTAGTGCTGAACCTGTGTGCTTTGAGAAGAACCGTGGAAGTGAGATGTGGAAAGGCTTAAAAATACAACAGTTTGCTCTGAGACCTAGCAAACTGGCATCTTGGTTTCCTGTGGCTTTATATTGTGTGGTTGGATTATCCTCCATCAAATTAAGTGCAGGGTCTGACCGAAACTTTTCCTGAATTTAATGACATTTGTAACAGTCTGAACTCAGGAGAATTCTCTGATGTCCAACTCCATAATTAAACTCATGCTGAACTAATTTAAGTTTCACTCCTCTCTTCACAAAACTTGTACAGACTAAATGCATTTAATACTTCAGTTCCTCTCACTGAAACCAGCTGAGTGGCTCAGATATTAAGAGAACACACAGAGGCGATGTGATTGCCCAACCCCTTTTTGTCTCAAACCAACCTTAGAAAAGTGATTGGTGCAGGACTGATGGTCCAAATCTTTTGAAGATTGATGACAATTTCCTAGTTTTGTGAATGGATGGAGAATTACCTACAACATACTCTGCTTGTCTTTTAGTGTAAAGTGGCAATAACACTCAACAGATACTCTCCAAATCACAGATACACTGTCAATATCCATCGTAGGTGGGCATGCAATAAAATCATCTTGGCATGTCAAAAGATGCAGAGAATGAGGTTTATTTTTGTTTTACATACAATTTTAAAACATCTTCATTGTAATCAGACAATGGGAAATAGAACTTTGTAGCAATAAAAAAAAAAAACTACCTTTTTATAGAGACTCCTCTTTTGCTTTTGAGAGGCCTTGTTTTGGCTCTCTGTTGCATCCTTTCCAAGTCCTAAGAGTCAGTGAAGTACCAATAACAGTTGATTCAGAGAAAGCTGGCAGGCAGCTAATCTGTATTCCTCATGACTTCATTGTGTGTTCTTTATTCTGGTATTATCAGCAAGGTTAAAACATTTTTCCACCTACCAAATATATCATTAAACCATGGAACTTGTTGCAAAAGAAAAATGTGAAAACCAGGTGGGATGGGACACTTTTGCACAGAATTGCTCCACTTTTGATTTTTAAACACAGTGATCCAGCTAAAACCTTCAATTTAGAAAATTGCTAGTCATATTCTTGCTAGGGGTATACATTGTGCCTTCTCGTGAAGGAGACTTCTGCAGAGTTGTCAAACCAGCTCAGTAGGCATCAATGACCTTAAAATAAGTTTTTACAGCACATGATTCCTGCCACTGTCACCTTGTATCATCATTACTAATGAGAGTGAGGCATCCCTGCCAAAAGGTGTTGTGAGTTTCAGGGCTACAGAAAAGAAAGGACTTAAATTTAAATTAAATGAGAAAGGCAGGCTTGTAATGACTGCAGGACATTTGTTTCTCAGTGCTGTTTGATTATCAACAAATCTTTGTGATGTTTGCTCTGTAGCAAACAGTGTCTCTGCTGCTTCAGGCTGTGCTGGGCATACATTGTCTATGGTGAAAAAGATTCTCCAGAGAGAAGTAACCTGGGGTTTTCTTCTGGGTTTAGTCCAATTANATTCTTATACATCTCAGCAAGCCTATGAGTGAGGTAAACATCACCATTGTTTCCTTTTCTCAGCCTGTAATATAATTTTCTCCATTAAAATATTCCAATTAGTTCAAACCAGCACAGTAACTTAAAAGAAAAGGCCAGCAAGGACTAAGGGTAATACTGGATTTGATGGTGTTTCACAAAGGTGGCTTGATTGCTGCAATACAGGTGAGAAACAGAATTAATAAAGTCTATTCTAGACTATTTTACTGTCATGATTCATAAAATAATGACTCTTTGCTTTAAGAGACTCTGACTGTATGGTGACTATGCATTTCTAGAGAAAGTATCTAAGTTGGGTACTTAGAGATACACATTGGGTATCTCTAAGTTGGGTACTTAGAGATAAACGTTGAAGCACAAGGAAACAAGTGCAAGAGATTATGGTTTTTATTTTTAGCCCAAATGTGATTTTTCTGGCCTCAGGTTCTTGAGTAAAAATTGAAGATATATCTTAAGGAAAGAAAAAATAGACGAAAAATGTAATAACTTGTAGAGCACTTTATGAACCCTCAATACAAACAGTATTTCTTGTGATAGCTTTGAAGATGGAATTTGGGTCATATTTCACGTTCTGATGTATACAACAGTAGCAGAGAATGTGACAGACATAATTTTTTTTTCGAGGAAGTCTACATCCCATCAGTACAAAGACCTACCACCCAGAACTCATATTGCACTTTGTTATCTTGTTCACCATAAATCTGCCAGTGTTTTGTCAGGGGAAAAGAAAGAAAAGCAAAAACTGGATTATAATTTTTCTTCTTGAGGTTTTTTTTGTTGTGCTTGTTTGACAGCATCCTAAAATGGACTCTAGAAGTACTGTTTGCAATGAAACTGTGTCAAAGACCCAGGTCTTTAATTCGTTCAAGTAATGATGCTCTGCGGTGCAGCTCCTCAGCAGTCAGCAGAATTGCTTTAGATATCCCCAGTGGAGGGTCTGCTCCATCTGTTTGATGTCAGAACAACTTAATGCAGGGTTGATATCATTCTTCCTAGGTTCGGTTTACTGTGCAGTTATTAAGGGTGACCTCATCTTGTTCAGCTCTAGATGGCTGTAATTCAGAAATGAACCCAACTGGCCTATGCTCCTTTTAGTCAATAGGTCAGGTGAATTAGACCCTAAAAGTGTCTGTTCCAGAGAGCTGGATGAAATACGAAGCAAGCATCTAACCTTTGTGAAAGGAGGCAGAATACAGGTATGTTATGTCTTCTGTGAAGGGTTTTGAGCTTGTTTTGCTCTTGATCTGCATCTGAAAACAACGTACCCATATTAATGTGAATGTGTCCTGTGTTTGAGCAGGTTATATATCTGGGATATACATCAGGTACAGTTTCTTGATTTAAGTTTGGAGCAAAAGAAAAGGTATATCTGCTAACGCAGTGCATCTGGTGCTGCATTACAGCAATCTCCAATCCCAGGCTGTTCAAGGACCCAGCACAATTTACATATGCTCAAACCAGGTGAGCAGCTGAGCCAGCACTGCTCGGTGTCCCACTGAGCTGTGTAAATGCTCAGCTGGGTAGTGTGGGATATGAGAAAAACTGCTGGCGAAGTTCCCTCTGGCTATTTTTACCTAGTAGACCACAGTTGTGTTACATGGGCAATGTCTAGCACATCTCAGTAATTTGAAGCAGGTATCCAAATAAGGAAAGAAAGAAATTTGAAGCAGAGTGCTGGGACTAACCTACTGATGAGGCAGTGCACAGCTAGATATCATGGAAGTACACTTACTCATCCCAAATGTTTTCCTTTCCCTTGTTTTGCTGCTATGAAACTCCAGCCTTAGGAGGCTGCCCTGTCTTCTGTTGCCACAGAGCCTGTACCAGCCAGCCAGCAAAAATGGAGGTGGGTCAGAATAGCAATTTTTGTCCTCTTGTGATTACTGCAGCATAGTGAAAGCTAAAGAAGCCTGAAATTTGTTGTAAATGTGAAGGGAATTTGAAGGAGACCTGCCAGCCATCTCTTCACATTACCTTGTCAATTGCTCTCTTTTATTTTGCTACACCTCATAATCCAGCTCACAGCAGTTGCCCAGTGAACTAGCTCAGGTATAGCTTTGAGTTCTCAAGCAAAGGGAAGAATATCAAGCTTGACCCTGTGTTGCAGCAAGGACCGCAGTGCTGTGTGCCTTGCAGTGTTGTGATGGGCAGTATCAGTGCCCTTAAACCCGAGTGTACCCTCAGGAGCGGGTCCTGATCAGCAGTTACTGCAGCAGGCTTTAAAGCGAATGGTAAAGGTATCAAATACTCTGCTGGACAGTGATTTCTGCACAATTTACTCTTGATGCCTTCTCTGTCTTTCTCAGCACAGCTCAGGAAAAGGCACAAGAGAGAAACAGCTGTCTCATGGAAACCTATGTGTCCCTGCCAGGGTTATGTGCTGGGGCAGTGCTTCCACTGCTGAAAGAGCAATCTTATATCACATTTGGAGGGACAGGTGCCAGCAAATTGTAGCTGTGCAGTGCAGTGGTGCAGCTAACACAGCCTGTCTCCTGTCAGCTTCCACCTAATACAGAGTGCTTTTCTGGAGTTAGTTACTTGGAGGAAAGCATCTTTCTCACAAAATCCTTAAATCTGTGTCCAGAGATAGAAATTACACTAGTGCACAACTTAGTCTGCCTCAGGAACTGGGCAATAATCTAAATTTGGCCAAGATATAGCAGTAAAATATGCAGTCAAAGAACCCAACCACCCACCTTTTTTTTTTCCTCACCAAAGACACCAAGGGAGTGGTAACGTTCAACCTGCTTTCCTCTTCTGTTTGTGTATGTCCCTTGAGAACACAGACAATGGTTTAAACCCAAATGTTCAGTCCAGCCAAGCTCCAGAGACATCCTGTTCTTCTAAAATGGTGCCTGTAAAAAGGGATGGCAGTATTTCTTATTATAAAAATTCCCTGTGATTTCATTTGGGAATTAATTTAGTATGCAAGCAGTGTCTTGGAGCAGGATAGAGGCTTTCCCATTTCTCATTCTCCTCTGTGATATTGTCTGTGTGGGAGGCAGCTGTTGGAAGGCCTGCAGGAACTTCAGAATTTGACTGAAAGCCATAAAGTTGCACTAATATACTCCAAAAGCCTTGTACAGTTTCCATTGGTACCTGAGCTGCAAGTTTGCAATGAAACCCTAAACTTTGCCTGCTTATCAATTATCTGATGTGAATGTTTTGGAATACCTATTTTTAAATATTAAAATAAATGTGGAGTAAGGAAGAGGTACAATACCTCCCTTGAATCAATCCCCATGCAAGAAATTAATTAGAGCAAGGAATTCTCTGCGACAGCTACCCGTATGCCTGCTTGTGTCTGTGGCTTGCTGTTCGTTGGTGTTCAGAGGTCCTTTCAAACTGCTTTGCACTGTTGTGTTAATTAAGATGATGTTTTCATTAATTTCAGTTCACATTATTTTAATCTAGATTTTTGAAGAAAGGTATTTTAGCAGATAATGGGACGTGGGCAGTACAGTGGAGGCTACAGGGAGCTCATTACCCTTTTTTCAATCCATTGTAGTTTCTTCAGTCATTAATCCCACTTTAAGCTTCCCTGTTGTTAGAATGTACATTGTGAGTGACTTTATTTTTCATATTCAACAATATGCCACTTTCCATACATGCAATTATTGGCAGCATTAGAATACTTCAAAAGGTTTAAAGATGTGGAGGAAAGCTCCCTGAGGAGGGTATGTTTGAGAGGGTTTGAGACAGCAACACAAATAACCTTGTAAGGCTGAAAAAAAAGGCAGAGGAGAGAAAGGGTGATGATGTTTCCCTTCCCCTATAACACAGAGGAATGGACCAAGTTAGGTTGGAAGAGGTCTGGCTGGTCCTAGTCCTTGCTTAAAAGAGGTCTGACTTCAGTGTTAGGTCACATCTCCCAGGGCCTTTTCCAATTGACTTGCGAATATCTGAGGCTTGGGAATTTCCATCCTTGGAGAGGATGTGGATGCCAGGCTTGGACTACCCTCATGGTATAAGCTTTTACTTACATCTAATAGAAATTTTGCTTGTGGCAACTAGCATCTGTTACCCCATGTCCTATTGCTGTTCACCTCAGAATTTTTGGTTTCTATAATCCCTCCATTAGGTAGTTAAAGGTTGTAATAGGATTCTCTCTCTTTTCCAGGCTGCAAACCCTCATCTTTTTCAGCATCTCTTGGTACTTTATGTGCTCCAGGCCCTGGAGCATTGTGGTAGCCATCTGCTCTACTCACTCCAGTATGTCTGTGTCCCTTTTGTATGTGGGAGCCCCAAGTGAGATGTGGTACTCCATATGCTGCCTTACAATTGCCAAATAGAGAGGGAAAAATCACTTCCCTTGACGTGCTGTCTATGCTTTTGCTCTGTATTTTGTTGCAGAGGTGCACTACTCACTTGTGTTTAGTTTGTCCAGCAGGACCCATGGGTCCTTACCTGTGGAGCTGCTTTCTAGCTGGTTGGCCTCTAGCCTGTGCTGCTGTATAGGTTATTCTTTCCCACATATTGAGCTTTACATTTGCTGAACTCTGGGAAATTGCTGCCAGCTAATTTCTCCTGTCTGTTAAGTCCCTCAAATAGCCCTCCAGTGCATTGACCTCTTCTCTCCCATTTGGTATCATCTGCAAAATTGCTAATTGGAGTCCACGCTTATGCCCAAGTTGTTAACATAAATGCTATTGTATCTAGTATCAATCCCTGAGTAACACCATGAGCAACAGGTCCCCAGCTGTACTTCTAATCTCTTACTACTACTACTACCTGTCTCCCTGTAATTCAGACAGCTAGCTATATGTATACTAAGGCTCTCACCTGAGGGCTGGAAGCAAGCTCCCCAAAATGGGTGGAGCTGGTAACAGATTTATGGCTGAACTATATTTTATTAATAGATTTACTATACTCTTTTGGTTGCTTATGAGGAGTCATAGCTTGGTCAGATCCAGAAATGAAGGGGCCCCTTAGAAAACTGAAGTAAGGGCTGGCTATAAGTCACTTCTCAAGCAGTTGTATTCAGGGAAAGGTAGGATAGAGAACTACCAACTCTCAGAAAAGCTGAAGTATAATCCTGGCACAGTCCTATAACTCACAGAGCATATTAGGCACTGAAATTCTTATTCCTCATTTTCTTGATGAATGATGCAACAAGAGCAGAAAATGGCCAGTATGAATCTTGTCTGAGGACTATGATTGTAGCAGTAATAAGGAATGATGTAAACTTAACTCATTCTTGCTACAGAGTATGAAAAAGAGTGACTAGAACTATAGAAGAAGGGTGTGCAGCCAGTGTAGGAGATTACTGTGAAATAGCTCTTTAATCACTCTTGTCATAACTTTTGAATTCTGTTTAGCAAGCATGGCTTTTATGTAACACTGGGAGTGACAGAAAACAAGTGCTCTTGGCCATACCTTTTTGACCAGTTTTGTCTAAAGGAAAGGCATTCTGTAAGGATTATGGAATCATAGAATAGGTTGAGTTGGAAGGGACTGTTAAAGGGCACCTAGTTCAACCTCCCCTACACCTTCCATCAGATCAGGTTGCTTAGAGCCCTGTCCCACCTGACATTGTCTGTTTTCAGAGATGTGGCATCTACAGTCTCTCTGAGCAACCTGTGCCAGAGTTTTGCTAAATGTTACAGTAGAATATTTCAGAGTAAAAAAATTTCTTCCTTATATCTGGAGTGTATTAGAAGAGCTGTGGCTAGTAGGTCAAGAGAGGTTCTCCTGCCCCTCTACTCTGCCCTGCTGAGGCCACATGTGGAGTACTGTGTCCNACCTGTGCTAGTGGGAGGTGTCCCTGCCTATGGCAGGGGATTGGAACTGGATGATCCTTGAGGTCTCTTCCAACCTTACTATTCTATGAGGAGGATTTTTTTTTCAGTGTAAGGGTGATGGAACACTGGAACAGGCTGCCCAGGGGGGTTGTGGAGTTGTCTTCTCTGGAGATATTCAAAACCTGCCTGGACATGTTCTTATGTGATATGGTATAGGAGATCCTGCTCTGGCAGGGGGGTTGGTCTGGATGAGCTTTCGAGGTCCCTTCCAGCCCCTGGCATTCTGTGATCTAGTCTGAATCCACACTCAAAAGCCATGAAACCTCTGTTCACAGACCACATGTTCTGGCTAGGATCAGTGATGTTTTGCTTTACATGAACATGAAATCTTGCAGAAAACACAATACAAGGTATAGAAATCATGGGGAAAAGAGGCTTTTGTTCCATGAGAATTCTCTCTCTATTCTGACTTTTGACTCCTTTCTATATTTTCAAAGTATAATGTTTAAACTAGTAAACTCTAATGAATCCAATAACTGACATCCCTCTAGTTTGTCTTCACACAGCTTTAACGTGTCAGTGTCTTAAAAGGGAGCAGTCTTTCTAGGCCACTGTTTTTTGCAGTCTTCTGGGGCAGTGTGTTGCTGATAGATTATCAGGTGCCTGCCCTTTTCACTTGCTTCTGGCAAGTTCTGTGGACTCTCAAAAGCCTGATTCCCCTAAGATCTTGTCTTCATCTCTCGTTAGTGACCATGATTGAAACGATTGCTTCTGAAACATGGCAGCTTGGCTTAGCACTGTCCATTTTGACCAGTTCTTGTCTTTTCTTTTTAAACTGTGGAAACAGATTTTTTTTTTTTTTTTTTTTTTTAAATGCTTTGTTTTCAGTATCTCATCTTCTGGTACATTAGTGCTTCTTTAACTCTTCTTTTTCTTTGTGGCCCAATGAGAACTGTCTTGCTTTGTTGGGATTTTCTGACTCTGATATTTATTCTGATATTTTCCTTTTCATCACTGTAGGAGTTGGTTTGTTCAGTCCTGAAAAGCATCCTAGACAAGACTGTTAGTATTTTGATAGTAGAAATGTTCACAGAGACTGATTCTCTTCTATTTGAAATGTTTCTTCTTGAGTGATTTGCTTCTGGTTCATCTTGCAGACTTGTAGATTCAATGCAAAGCTTTTTATCATGTTTGCATGCAGCTTTAGTGCTGGTTTCAGATCATTAGTTGCTCTTGAAAGTGTTCTTGCCATTACTAATGGCACCCAGGCTGAACCTCAGTTGTGATGAAGTACTTCCACGTTTGCAAAATCCTCTTTGCTGATAGCTTTTAGAGTTTTTCCTTTGGGTCTTGCAGACCATGCTTATCAATGAATTTCTGCTTTGACACTGCAGCTCCAGAGGAAACTTGGAAATGTTATTCATAGATCCTTGCTTAGGTCAATATAGCAAATGTACCATCTATCTCAGTTTGTGTACACATCTTCAAGTAGCTCTCAAACCTGTAGGGATGTAAAAGGCAAATAAACAACCTGCTCTGTGATTCTCCAGCAGTACTTTTCCTAGCCCTCTCTGCTGCTTCAGTGAAGAGTTTGATGCCTTTCAGCGGGTAAAAAGTTGCTGTTTGCATTTTTTCTTTTTTCCTGTTGGGGCTCTTCTCATGCTTGTAAGATCAATGCCTGTTCACTAATCTAGCACAGGTTCTATGAGCTTTGACAAAGAGAGCTTAAATAGCTTAAATTTATCCTTCTTTTTTGAATAGTTTTATCTTCCAGTCTTGGCATACGCAATATTGCTTGAGCTTTAGATTCCTTTTTTTTTTAACCTGAGAATAATATGGCTCTTGCTTAAAAGTAAGGTTTGGTCTTCTATTACTTAAGACTCTTTGCTTTATTCATTCCTAATATTTGCTGCAGTTCAGATCCCTGTGCCATCAGCATCCTTTTTCACATTTTTCATATAGAACACTTACATTCTACTTTACAGTGGTAAGGTGGGCACAGATGTGAGGGCTTCAACTCTGCTCTTAGACGTAACATACTACTGAGCCAATTTCCTCCCATTCCACAGAAGCTGCAAAAGTGTAGTTTTGGATTCTTAGCTGCATCTCATGGCCTTGTCACAAGGGAAGGGGAATGTTCAGCTCCTCTTATTAATCTAGATGCTTCTGCATAATTTTGAGTAGTTGTATGACAGAAATGAAAGTTTTGCAGTGCAAGATAATAGTCTAGAACTCTTCTAAGGTGAAGACAATAGTATCTACTGCAATAGAAGTTGTAGTGCAAGGGAAATGTGCTCCTCTCATGGAGCTGTGTAAGAACATTCAGGCTATCTATGTATGATATTTATCTAGCCTGTTTTCTTAAACTCTCATGCAAGGAAGATTCAGTAACTTCTTCAGGTGGTATGAAAAAGATGTTGTAATTTTGATACAATTAATTTCCTCATTCCATGGTTCACCGGTAACCAAGGGAGAAAACAGATCTGCTGATTTGGCTTTTCTCTGAGTGATGTCTCCTACTTTTGTGGAGTCTGTGGCATTTGCTACACAACTTTTCTGAACTGCTGTCATTTTATTGAGGTACTGTGTTTGGTCATGTTTGTATTCCAGGGTCTATATAGTACACCCTTTTGGTGAAAATTAAGTTTCCAATGTGTTTAATTTGTCTGCCTACTTGTCCCCCCGTGTCCATCTTGTATCTGTTATGTATGTTATTAGAACACTATTTCTTTAACAAGATCTCCTAACAACAATGTGTAAAAATCCCTTTTTGTGTTTAAAACGCAGTTTCACTGATGTTTTTGTACACTGGCTTGTAAGTGATTCACAACACCACAGCCTTTTTTCCATGTTGTGCAGTTGCCTGAATGGGGACATGTCCTGTGGTCTTGCTGATTGCTGTTACTGACACTGCTTCTTACTTTCCAGCCTTTGCAAAATACATCAGATACATCTTTGCTGAATGTGTTTCCCAATTTTGCTTGCAGATGCTTACTGATATATGTTCTTGGCCTTTCTCTGTAATTCTGTATATTTCTTTATCCTGCTGCTTGATATGTGCCTACGACTGTATATCTTTATTTCAGTAGTGCCAAAGCCATCCCAGTAGAGCTCATGGACTTGTATTTTAATAGTTATAACCTGTCTGCTTTTTAATAAGAAAATCTTTTATGACTTCATCTTCAGAGGAAAGGGTCTTTAAATTTGTCTCTTCATTTTGTCTCTTCCTTATTGCAGTTTTTAAAATAATAAGTAATGCACAGTGCTCTAGACTTACTGTGGATCTGTAAATGCATTTCCATCCTTGCTGAGATTTTAAATTAATTTTCATGGAATACATTACATTCACAGGATGAAGGAGGGAAAAATAGAGTAAATGAGACTTCCTTCAAACGACTGACGGAAGCCTCATGTTCACAAGACCTAGACCTCATAGTGTATTTAATCCAGGCCATGCAGCAGAGCAAAAGCAATCCAGCAGCCACAGACTTCAGTGGAATAGACATTGGCATCTGTAAGGACTCTGTTCAGTCTGAAAATCTAAACCAGAAATTCCCTGAGCACCACTTCCCTTGTGAGTGCCTTTTCTCCTCTTCCACTGTTCTATCTTCTGTCCTCTCATGATGCAGCTACTGGTTCATCTTGTATCTCTTCAGAGGCTAAACATTTCCACTGAACCACTGAAGTCAATTAATATGCTGTGCTCTGTTGTGTACAGACACAGCTTTCAATTTCCTTGACCTGTTCAGGTTTCCTGTTTTGTGGGGCTTTTATTCCCTTTAGTGAACACTTCACTATTGCAGGTCAAAGTGTTCATAAGGCTGCTGGAGAGAGGCAAGGAGAAGAGAAACAAGGGTGCAGGTGGTCAGCCCATTCAGTCAGTATGCAGGAGTGAGTGCATAGAGAGTGCCTATATGCATCTCAGAAGTAAATGTGTGGCTGTATACTAGGAAGCCTTTTTTTCCTCACCCAAGAGCAATGTTTTGCATGATTATGAGTGAAAATAAAGAACCAGTGATGATCTTTGACTTGAAATTAAACTGTCCCAGAAATAGCATAAACAATGATAACTTGGATAATTGCTCTTCAGAAAGTTATAGGAGTGAATAGCATTTGCTGTAATGCAAGAAGGATGAAGTGTAAACTCTTAAGTCTTAGTGCAGGCTATTAGTTACCTACATGTCTGTTGCAAAAACAAAAGTGTATTTCAGAAAGTGTCTGTTTAGCAAGTTCTTTGAACATGTTTCTGATGGACTTTAGTAAAGATGATTTAAGATAACTAAAATAAGGTGAACTTTGATTAGGTACTGAACATAGGAGGAAGCCTGCGGTTTGACAGTGGCTAAAGAATCAGGTGAGAATGATCATGAAATGATACATTTATGATTCATAGGACTTAAAGAACAATAAGTAGCGAGAGTAACAAAGGATCTCAAGTAAGAAGACTTCAACAGTCACAAAATTGGTAGGTGTTGCCCAGGAAGCAAGCCTGATGGAACAAAGAGTTTAAGAGAGCTGGCAGTTCCTTAAAGAAGAATATTAATAAGGCTCTCTTCTTGTGGAGGAGAGATAAGAAGTCAGTAAGAGATCAACATGGCTAAATTATGAGCCTTTCATTGACTTCAAACACAGGCAAAAGGATACAGAAAGTAGAAACTAGGTCAGACTGTTAAGAAGGAGAATAAAGGCATAGCAAGATCTCTCAGTGACCTAATGAAAAAGGGCAAGACATAAAATGAGGTGAAATAGCAAGGGGCATTAGTTATGGGGAGTCCAAACATTGACACTTAATAGACAGAAGATTTGGAGAAGCCTAAATCCGTGAATGCTTTATTCTCTATTGATCTTCACCTGCCATCAGGTGGATAGTGCTATTAATACTAGTGCCTAAAGGAGAGAAATGCCAGCCAAGGGCAGGAGAGGCATTCAGCAGTTTCTTGTTAAAGCAATTGTAGCTGTGCTTCACACATGTATTTACTGTTTCTGGGAGTGCTTGGAGATTAGTAACAATCCAAGTGAGTGTAGAATGTGGGTAGATCACAGGGAAGTAGTGTGTGTGGGGAAATGACTGTAGACTGATTAATACTTTCAAAACAAAAATTTCATGTTGAAATTGAGTATATCATCAGTGAAGTTCTTCAAAGGTCTCCTCTGAGTCTGGCTGTGGCCAGTGTTTTTATATGTGACTACTGTAGAGGATACCGAGATAAGAGTCCCTATCTGTACACTATGATGCAGACCATAACTCAAAATGATCCTGATGAAATGCAGGAGTGATGTAAAAAATTTAGAATATTACTAGTAGGAAATTATTATATTTATGCAAAAATAATCAAGTGTGTAAATATAGGGTGAGAAGAAAGCTATCTGGACATTCAGAGATGGGTGAAGAGGTTATAGAGCACAGCAGATTAGACACAAGGCTTGCAACAGCAAGCAGACCTGCAGACCACTTAGTGTCACAGGGACTTGTGAACAGGAGCAGTCCACAATGAATTACAGCTACTTCTGCACAGCAAATGAATGGCTTGAGACAGAGACTTGTGCTGGCTCTGGTGCTGTCCTTCAAGAAACAGATAACCTCTTCTCTAGCTGAGAACAGCTAGAAACATCACCTACAAGGAAATATTGAAAGAATTTGGCTTGTTCAAGCTAAAGAAAGAATATTGAAAAGAAGAGAGTATCTTTCTTATTCAATTGTCTTGTAATTTTTTTACTTAGTTCCCCACTTCTGTTTTCTCTATTCAAGGAAAAAAGAAGACTATCTTCTGTTAATGCATTTTTAAAACAAAAAGGGNCAGTGTGATATGAAATCAATGTTGTCAGTAGATTTTTTTTTTTTTCAATATTCATTATGCTTCAGAACTGAATAAATCTGAGAGAGCATCTTAAACATGCAAAACACAATTGCTGAAGATTGAAGCTGGCTAGGGAATTAGGACTAACCTATCTGTCATCTACCAGTTGTAGAGGGAACTTGGCTCTTGTTAGACTCCAAGATGGTTTATGTGAAGACAGAGTTTGTTGTGTTCAGTGGCACTAAAACCATCCATGAGGCAATATGTTTCAGCCTTGTGTACTCTCAGTTTTCTGAAATACTTGTAGATAGAATTTCCTAGAAATAGATGCTGCTGTGAGTTGGTCAATACATAGGGAACCAAAGCTCCCGAAGACTGTTTGCCAACTAAAAAAGAAAAAAAAATAAGAAA
>WBNM01044306.1:158354-178592 GCA_013399055.1 Ramphastos sulfuratus | reverse complement strand
AAAAAAAGGAAAAAAAAAAAGGAAAAAAAAAAAGGAAAAAAAAAAAGAAAAAAAAAAAAAAAAAAAAAAAAAAAAAAAAAAAAAAAAAAAAAAAAAAAGAAAAAAAAAAAAGAAAAAAAAAAGAAAAAAGGACAAGAGTGAGACTTTTCTTCCTAATAAATCTGTTCTGATCTGTGAATACTTCTGATGTCTGTGACAATTTTTCAGGAGAAAGGGCATCACGTTCTGGTGCCTGATCTGGTTACACTTCCATGTCATTTATTCACGTATAGCAATAGAGAAAACATCTGTATTCTATTGAGGAAGTGTTTTAAGTGTGTTGTTTTTTTTTTTTGAGCGCCGTTGGAATGTGTAATCAATTGTTTGTTTGTTGTTACTTTGGGGAAGTTATGCATAATGCAACGTGTGAGAATACCTTTAGCACTGCTGCTAAAGAAAATCCATTTTTTGAAAATCTCAGGATTTAATGAATGCAGGGATGTGTTATTCCTTGCAGTCATTATTTCAAAGATTATCCCAGGTTATTAGATCTGATTAAAGGATTTTATGCTTGGCTTGCTCGAGAACTGAGGATTAAGCAATAAGGAGCTTTCTCCTATGTTGTGTCTTGAGCTTATCATTTCAGTACTGTGGGGCTCTGCCTACTTACCCATTATTGAAAAACATACAGATTTTATTAGTTTATGGCTTTTTAGATCAGTCAGAGCTATTAAGCCTGATAGGTGATATCCTGGCTGACAACTCCTATTACAGACTAGGTTTGCTTCTGTTGGCTTGAGCAGTGTATGCTCTCTGTAAATACAGAGCACTCAGCCCATGTGGCATCTACAGGGACTTTGGTGACAGTGAGGATTGAACTCATCTCCCTGTTAGCAAATACACAGGAAATTTTGAGATCAGAAACTTTTTAAGCTAATAGGAAGGGCTTGATATTCTTCAGCTTTACCTAGAGATAAGGAGATACTAAGATGGTTCAGAGGTTACCTGGATGGATTTTTTGGTCTTCCTTAAGCTACTTCTAATCTGTCTTTACACAAGACCAGGCTTCACTTGCTGCTTTCTTCTGTAGGCTTTGGAGGAAACATGATGCTCACTTGACTGTTACAGCAGTTTCCAGAAAGAGTACAAAAGCATTTCCATTATGCAGAGGCTGGGGACTGAGAGCATGTCTGTTTGTCCCCTTTCTGAGGCAGTACAGATGTGGTCAGAAGATCACTATGAATTGTCCTCCTGAGGAGGAAAAAAACATCCTGCAAGGATTTTTGTGTTTTGTGTGATGTCAAATACCACTGGATGCATTTCATGTCAAATGAAGTTGCTAAACCACTGTCCATCGTATTTGAAAGATCATGGCAGGTTGGTAAAGTTCCTGCTGACTGGAGAAGGGCAAACATAACACCCATCTTCAAGAAGGGAAAAAAGGATGACCCCAGGAACTACAGACCAGTCAGTCTTGCCTCCGTGACTGGCAAGATTATGAAGCAGATCCTCCTGAAGGCTCTACTAAGGCAAATGGAAAACAAAGCAGAGGTGATTGGTGGTAACCAGCAATGGCTTCACCAAGGGCAGATCTTGCCTGACAAATTTGATGGCTTTTTATGATGAAGTTACAGCAACAATGGACAAGGGAAGGGCAATCGACATCATCTACCTGGACCTGAGTAAAGCATTTNTGTGCAGTTCTGGAGCCCCCAGCACAGGAAGGACATTGAAGGGTTGGAGCAAGTCCAGAGGAGGCCATGAAGATGCTCAGAGGGCTGGAGCAGCTCTGCTATAAGGACAGGCTATGAGAGTTGGGGCTCTGCAGTTTGGAGAAGAGAAGGCTTTGAGGAGGTCTTATAGTAGTCTTCCAGTATCTGAAGGGGGCCTACAGGAATGCTGGGGAGGGACTATTTACAAGGTCTTGTAATAACAGGATGAGAAGTAATGGATTTAAACTGGAAGAGAGGATTCAAACTAGATGTTAGGAAAGGGTTCTTTACAGTGAGGGTGGTGAGACACTGGCACAGGTTGCCCAGGGAGGTTGTGGCTGCTCCCTCCCTGAAGGTGTTCAAGGCCAGGTTGGATGAGGCCTTGAGTGACCTGTGCTAGTGGGAGGTGTCCCTGCCTATGGCAGGGGGTTGGAACTAGATAATCTTTGCAGTCCCTTCCAACCTAAACCATTCTATGATTCTATGTAAATATGGTCTTTGTCCATGACAAATGACTTTTCTTGTCCCTAGACTACCTAAAATTCTAAGTTTGTATTTCCTGGACACTTTCTTGTGCTAGTCCTTCAGCTTATTTCCAATGTAGAATGAAGGACCTTGAAGTTTAGAATGAAACAAACCTATTTCTTCAAGCCACTCTCCCACAGGCATTGCCAACAGAAGTGACCCATCAAACCGTTCGGGTGCTTATTGATATTTCAAGGCCCAACATGCTTATAGAGTCCTCAGATGTTCTTTTTAGTATATTGGTTGGTGGTCACTTTTAGTGTTAAACTTAAGTGTACAGAAGCAGATAAATATACTTTTATTGAGCTTTCACAATTGCTAATGCATTTAATTGTTACTGTCATGTCTAATTAATGTTACCACTTTGGTCTTGATTTTCCCACCCCCCAGCTTTGGCCTCTTTTCTATATCAAAGAGCTGAAAAACAGACACTATTCTTTTACTTTTTATTCCCTGAGGTCAGTTCATAACTTATTCAGCCTATTAATTGTATGTTGCATCATGCTTGGCTTATCTTTCTTCAAAGAATGAATTTGCAGCTTTGCAGTTCATCTTGTTGCCAGAGTTCTGGTGCTAGTTCTCTGTTTAAATAGACTTAGATTCAGCAGAAAAGAGTCTCTTTACCCCCTGCAGGAGTACTGGGAAAGCTCTGGGCTGCACAACTAGAGTCAGCTTCTAATATGTAAGGTGTTTTGGGGGTGACAAGGGCCAGAGGAGAGGTACAAAAAAGAGCTAAGATGCCTCCAGTGTTGTTGATCATGGATATTCCTTTGATTTTCTTACTGCTCCTTGCCAAGGCCCTTCTTCTTTGTGTACTGTCCTTGGCAGAGGTATTTTAGCAGGTTAAATGGTACAAAGGTGGACATTTGAGCAAAGTGTTCTGCTCAGCTACTCTTCTGTCATTTGTTCTTTTACAAGTTAGAAAGGGATGGACCTGGGTAACCTCAGGGAATCATGAACAGTGGCTAACAATTCAGAGAACCTTCCCGGCTAAAGCACACTTCAGTTTTTGTTTTGATATTCTTTTAATCAACCAATTAAACTTAGCAAAATATGAAGTGCATTCAGACATTAAATGCTTTTCGCCTAAACCAACATTAGGCAGAACCATTTTATTAGCATTCTTAGACCTCCAATGATGAGTAATGATGGCAAATCATTAATGTATGTTCTGCCATTTTAAAAATTAAATCTGTGCCATGATGTGTTTTACTGGTTTATAGCTATTATATGAAGCCCCTTGGGTTGTTCTCGTAAAAGATGCCCCATAAATTTTATGTAGCCTTGTACTGCGTTGTGTTTTACTGCAATATTCCAGCTTTTCAAAAAACCTCTAAGGCATCATCTTGGGAGAAAGACATAGAAATTTGTGTTGGCAATTTCTAGTGAAAACACCTATAGTTTACAATTGTCATCTCTGTTCTCAGTGAAATACTACCTTCTGTCATTTTCAATGGAAAAAGCTTAGGTTAAAAGATAGGAAGGAAGATAGAACTGCAAGAACGAGGAGGATCTATTTTGAATGTATTTCTTACATGTCTGATTACACATCAGTTGTTTTCTCTCTGCTTGTTTAACTCCTGCCCAGAGTTTTAGCATGTTTTCCTGCAGTGCAGCTGCTTCTATAAAGACAGACAATGCAATGATCTACAGAAGAGGACAGAGGCAGATGCATGTGGTTCACATGTTTCCAGCTTGTGCTGGTTTGAGCTAATTGGAATATTTTAATAGAGAAAATTATATTACAGGCTGTGAAAGGAAAACAATGGTGATGTCTACTTCACTCATAGGCTTGCTGAGATGTTTAGGAATAAGAACTCAAAACAAAAGATAAGTCAGTCTCTGGGGTGCAGCGTCTTGGTCTAGCAGCTTCTGGCTTCTCCTCTCTGCCGATTAATTTCACTAACCACTTTTCTTCTAATCCCCCCAGCCGATCCTCAAAATTCTCCTTATGCGTAAGGCAAATCTTGGGGTAAGGTAGAGGGGTGGGGAGAAGGTGGAAGGGTACTTGGGAGCCCCTCCTGGGGTTTCTGATTTCTGGGAGGGGTGTTGTGTTTCTGTATTACCTTTACCGTGTATATTTCTGTAAATATTCCTGTCTATTGTGTATATCTCTGCTTGTACATTGTGTTAAGCTGTAAATACAGCTTCAGCCTGCTTCCAGCCTGCTGAGCCTAGTCTGGGTGATTTTACAAACTGTAGGGGGGCAGGGAACTCCCAAACTATCACACAGCTCCTATTCATTGCCCCTGGGGTAAGCAAGTCAACTCTGGGACATCATCCAAGCTTGAGGATGTTCCCTTGTAACTCCTCTTTGGACAAACAGAAAGATGCTTATTTTGACAAGCCTCTGAAGTCTCGTAGACTCTACAAAGGAGAAGAAGAATGGTCTCATGGATGCTAGCCTGAAATTTAATCTAATTCCTATATGTGCCACGATATACTGTCTGCGTGTTGCTATGATAACATTTGAAGCCTGCCATCTTCTGATATTTTGAAGGTCCAGAGGTGAATATCATCTGTGCATTTTCAGTATGGGGATGCTGCAATGTTCTGGGTTGCTTAGATGATGAAAATTGGAGATGGGTATGTGGAGGAGACTTGGACAGATGTCATCTTGCTGTGAGTATGCAGAGGCCAAGGCAAGTGATGCTGGCAGGGAAGGGAGGCTTTTAGGAAAGCAGTAATGCCAATGTCTGTGATTCCTGCATTCCAGAAACAGGAAGGGATCCAGAGGGACTGCAGTAACCCAGCAGCTCAAAATAGACTTTCCAGACATTGAGGAATATAGAGGGGCTTCTCCTATGCTGTGAATGCTCTTCAGCATCACATCAGTTGTCTCTTAATGTGGAAATGAGTTTGCCACTACCACTCTGCTTAACAACTGAAATTAGTCTTCACTTGAATTACTTTGGGGCATGCAGGAAGGAGATATTTTCTAGGTCTTTCAATTTCTTCAAGAACTACCAGTGCTTTTCCTTAAAGCTTTACTCACAATACATCTCACTTATTGATTAAAAAGCTCCCTTGGTTTCCAAGGTAAGATCAGAAAACATTACAGCAAAAGACACGCTCAGAATGGTCTCATGAGTTTTCAATCTCCTGGTGTTTCTGAGGACTTGTCAGTCTCATCAGTTATTTTGGCAGAACCAGTGATGTGCCAGCTAACTCTGCCCATTGACAGATCTCAGACAGTACAGGATGTCAGAGTTGCTGTCTCTGAGCAAATAGCTTGAGAACTAATACCTCTTCAGTTGTACCTTTTGAAGGTAACTTCTGCTCACTTTGACACCCACTTCAGTGGGTGATCTAGTACAAAGAGTGAACTAAAACCAGAAGAGAAAAGAAGGCTTTCAAATACATCTCTTGTAAATTTGCCTCCTGGGTTTTGCTGTTGTATTAGGTGTGCTGCTGTTCCTAATGCCCCTGTGTCAAGGACTAGGGCTGGACTGGGTGCTGGGCAAGTGACAGATGCTCTCTATTAATGCATCTCCCTTCCCAAAAGGGAATAGAAAGGAAATAAGGGAGAGAGACTCATGATTTGGGAAAGGAAACTAGAACAGCTTTAATGAAAATAACAATACAGTGAAATGTACACAAATACATACAAACCCAATATTGAATTTAAATCCATGATGGCAGTTATGTCACTGTCACCACTGATGCTGTGGGCAGGCACTGGAGAAGTCCCAGACTGGTCTTGCTACTGGGAAGGAACTGGGTTCAGGAGCAGGATGGACAGAGTCCTTTCTAGGACACTGGCCACTGAAAAAGAGATCTTGACCCTTGTGATCCCTCAGCTTCATACTGAATATGACATATATGGTGTGAAATACCTTGTTGCCCAGTTTAGGGTCACCTGTCCTGTCTGCTCCTTCTCACAGCTGAGACATCTTTCTGCACCCCAAGATGGCACACGGGATTTAGCAGTGAGCTTGGTTGCTGCAGGAGCAAGTATAAGCAAGAGCCTTTCTGCACACCAGTCCTTGGTAGTAACCATCATCAACTTTATCACTACCAGGAGCAGATGCTGTCTGCAGAAATGTGCCATTAACTTCAGAAAGTGCAGTTACTTAGAAAAGACTGAGCTGAAAAGTAAAATCACTGAACAGAATTAGTTCTGTTCTAGCTCAAACCAGCCACTCTGTAAGCCCATTTACAGTCCCCCTATTTGCTATGAGCAGTTCTGTTCATTATTTTCCATCCTTGTCAGCAATTTTAATCACAGTGATGAAACTGGATTAAAACTATTTAAATATGCTAATATGGTGACAGGCAGTTGAATGCCTTCTTATAAATGATTCAAAATCAAACATAGCTTCTTGTGCCTTGTACAGCTGCACCTTATTAACTTTGATATTTCTACTTGTCAAATACATTATATTGCCACTTACTGCCTTTGTGGTCTGACTTACCCTTTTCATTGCTATCAGTTTATTTCATTTTCTTCCCAAATTGCTTTCTTGTGCTTCTCTCATCACTACGGTGGCTTGGTAAAACTGCACCACAAATTGCACCTAATTGCATTTCTTATGCATCATAACTTACTGGAAAAACAGGAGATTGACCATAAACAGTTCAACAACCACTGAAGGGGCTAAATCAAGAGCTCTTGGTATATGTTTTGCAATGAGCAGGGCTGGAGATCTACTTGCAAACTTCAGAAAATGCTCACTAGAAAGATGTAGGAATACAGTGGTAGCTGAGTTGTCAGATCTCCCAGGGATAGGAGTGTCAGCACTGTGTTTAATTACTTACAGGGCTGGTTTTATCTCCAGGCTGAGTTTGGCCAGATAGAAATGTGGCTTCGTTTCATGATCTAACCCAGTTATGGTAGCAAAACATTTTGCATTAAAAGTTTTCAGTGTAGCCCTAAATGAAGAAGACAACCCAGATCCCAGCAGAGAACTTGGCCTGCTTTACAATGCTGTCAGAGTTAGATGGAGTGGGAACAGAGAAGTGGTGTCTGGTTTGTGATTGCAGCAGAAGAGCTTGTCCTGCATGGAATTATGTGGGAGATGCAGATTTTGCTGAAAGATGTGGCCTCTAGGCCACTCTTTGAGAAGATATTTTCTTCAGTGTTTACAACCCAAGCTAGTAAAGAAACTGTTTGGAAATTCCTAGCAGAAAAGATGTTTGGATTACTTTGTTCTGTCATAATGTTTAGAGACAAGATCTTTAGAGCTGTGTGGGAGATGTACAACATCCACCACTGGAGGTCTCTGAAATGCAGTCATCTCAGCATTGCTTGGATGATTAAGGCATGGCAAATCCTCAGCCATAGCCTATAGGTCTGCTAGAGTCCCTTGTTTTCTAGTTACTGAGTCAAATGCAGTAATAATGAATAAAAACACACCAAAAATTATCGCAGTAATTTATAATTTCATATGAAATACTAAAGAAGGTCAGAAACTCTTCTTTTAAATTCAGAATTGTAGAATCTGGGTAAAGGAATAGGGTTTGATTTCCATAAGAAATATGGGAGGAGTTGGAGAGATTAAACAACATGCATGCTGTACTTTTCTAACCAAGACGCTATTTGCATGCCTTGTGTCAAAACAAATATGAAACTGCAGCGGTTTGAAAAGTCTCTCTTCACTCAAGCAAAAAAGTCTCTTACTGTCCTTGACAGTGAGCTGGGAGAGAGTGAGTGACCTTCAGAAGCAGAAGGAAATTGTGTGGAGGACACCTGGGGGTGCCCTGTCTTGTTACATCACCACGGCATGCAACTAAGAAAGTTTTCAAGAGGCATCCAAAATCCAGCTCTTAGAGGGATTTACATTCCAACGCAGTGAGTCACGTTTGCTACCCAGGCAGAATAATCTGCTCATAAAATCTACTTAATGTGGGAGCAGGCATCAAAATTGGGCAAATAATTTTAGTAATTTTCTGTCCTGGTATGCATAAATGTAGCAAATGTGAAAATACAAGATTTGTCTCTGAGTGTATAAAGCTAATGGAAGTAAATCAGTGTATATAAAAACAAGAGAGAAATGTAATTAATGCCTCTTAGCACAACTCTTCTCCAAATAAGAAAAACCTCTGGCAAAAACTACACCTGCAAGCAACTGGGTAATGTGAAGAGCCACTTACAGCCTTGGCTAATGGAGCTCTCAGTATATAAAATGATGAGCTCCCAGCCATAGGGTTTATTGAAGATGTTAAGTAGTTCAAAGCACATGAACACAAGCTGAGCTGCTTGCTGCTCAGCTTTGCCAAATGGTCTGCAAAAGGGAGATTTAAATAGGAGACGGCAGAAAGTTTTTGCTCTGGATGCTGTCACTCTCCCCATCCAGGGTAAGACTCTTTTTTAGAGCATGTTTTCTACTGTTCATCTCTCTATAATCTGTGATTCAAAGGGACAGATCTGAAGATAATTACACATTGTTTTAAACATAGCTTTGAGTCAATGCAAAATTACTGCTGGGTGCTGATGTGCTGTTATTTTTTTGGTGGAATTATTATCATCTTGCTGAATTGGACCAGCCAGAAGATGGGGGGTTTTTGTTGGTTTGGTTTTTTTTTTTCTTTCCTTTTTCTTACATAGATTTATTCTGCAGTATTCTGTGATTAGACCATGAGGAAAGCTGCATCTCAAAATTTTAATGTAAATGGGGACTTTAAAACGTCATTCCTTTTGTCACCTTTTCACTTAAATTCTCCACTCCAACTTTGAATTTTTCTACTTCATTTTCACTTATTTATATTCCAGCCTGTACCCTCAATAACACAAAATAGTGATACTGTATTTCTTCCCTGTTCTTTCCATTTTGTATATCCCAAATGTTTAATGCCAGGACTCAGTGCTGAGACACAACACTGAGTTAAGATTATTTCCCTGAGTAATTTGGTTGTAGTCTGTAGAAGATCTGCTTTCCTGAGGTTTGATTTCATGGAATGTACTGTTGGAGGAAGCTCTTCCATATCTATGAATTAGCAACACCAAGCACAACAGAGTCTCAGTCTTGACTACAACCTTCAGGGTTTTTTTTTAGAAAAATAAATAATAATTAAAAAGTAGTAAGAAGAACACAATTACACAGCTATTACTCAGAATCTCCAATCAAACCTTCCCTGGCATCATTGTTAATAGTCTTCAGCTAATCCTGTGGAAGAGTTTTTACTGCTTATATTCAATTCAATTTATTTTTCATTTTCACTTCTATTTATCTGTTGTTAGGATAATGAAAGCTTGATCCACCATTCATCATTCCTGGTCTTAGTATGATCCATTTTTGAACATTTTAATCTGATTATACCAGCGATGTACCTCAGGGAATTAGCACAGCAAAGTGTGAGCAGCAGGATGTTGTCTGGCTTTTCCTTTCCCTGGGTTATTTTTTTTTCAGGTGGTATTTCTTTTCTCTTTTTTTTTTAATAAGAAAAAATTGAATTGACAATATTGGAAGGGAATGGAGGAGAAGGGAGGATTAAGCACAAGGTTAAAATGGTTTAATAACAGCCAGGCAGAATTCTGAGAGTGCTTATCAGCATCTCTCCCTCTCTGGATGTATAACAGCTCAGGTGCAGATGGCTTCCCAGTAGTCTGGTGATTAATTTTACTGGCTCGGTATAAAACCATACAACTAGGAGAAACTTTAGAAAAGAAGATAGGAGTAACACTGTTAAAAGTGACAAGGAACAGAAGAGACTAGACTTGTTTTTGTCCATGCATAGACAATCCAAAGCCAATGTCACACTGACTTTCAAGAAGACTAAGACCTTGAAGGCCAGTGGTTGTTAGCCAAGGTAGTGGTATGGACTATTTGAGTGAGAAAATGCAGGCAGCTTATATAGGGGAAGAGAAGTAAGTGCTGCTGCAGCTTATTCCTTCTCTTGAGGAGCACAGTGGCAACATTACTTGTGCAATATGACCACATTGCAAAGCTTTTGTCAGCACAGTGGTTGATCACAAATCACAGGTTACTGAGAAGCCAGGTGAAATAAGTATTATAGCCACAGCTGGTGACAATGGTCTCTCCTCTAGGCCTTGTCCCTTCAAAGAACTCCTCCGGCTCTAGCAGTTGTAGCAACACAAGAAGCCCAGATCTTGCTTTGCTTCTGCCAGTGTAGATGCTATTAAAATTTAATGTTAGTTAATTTTAGAGCTATTATAAAGCTGTTCTGATGGGTCGTATTGAGAACCAGTTTACAAAGCTTGAGCAAATGTAAGGTTGAGGCAGTTCTTCCTTTAGACACATTTGAGTCGGTTCCCACCAGAACTTTTCAAACCTTGTCAGAACTTTTCTGTTCAGTCTTAACAGAGACATGTTACACAAGCACCAAGCTGCAGAGGTTTATGAGAGCAATGCTGCATGATACAAGAGCAATAAAGGTTATTAATTACTCTGTTAATATCAACAAGATGAGAATAATTGATTTAAGTTCCTTCTGCAACAACCAATGATTATTTTCCAGTAAAGCATCTTACAAATTCCTGCTGCACAGCCATATCCTGGTCAGCTCAAACTGCTGTTCTTCTCTGTGCCACAGTTAAGTTTCAGATATGACAGAATGTTTCCATAAGATTTCCACACACACCCACCACACACCCACCACCATGTCTGCACTTATTGTAGCCTTCTTGTGCATTTGTGTGTCTGTGCAGCAGACATCAAGGGGCATTTTGCTGACGATCCCCAAACTACCAGAGCAAGGTATGCAGCAAACTTTGCTTGTCTAACCTGCATGTACTTACAGACAGGTTTGCTCCCTCTGCTTCTCACCAGCTAAGACAGCCTAAATACATTATTAAGCAAGGCTTTAAGATTGTCTTTGCCTCAAGTTTCTTTATGGTATCAAGGCTTCAAACTCACTAATGACTTTTCACAATTGTTACTCCCAAATCTACTCTAAAACTCTTGCCCTGTAACACCTCCGTGTAACACAGAGATTTGGAAAACACAAAATGCCTGGGCAATGACAGTGGCAACCCATCTCAAGGTCATTCCTAGCCTGACAAAATAGTGAGGTTAGAGTGGTTTAGCTTCTCTTCCCCCTCCACAGATCAAATTAACTTGAATTGCATCATATTTATTGCGAGCTGTGGGTTGTCAGTTCAAAGCTGGGAGATGTGGGAGTATGTCTCTGTGTTCAAATCCTCCCATTAAAATCAGAATCAAGATCAATTTATACATGTAACAGTTGGAAATCTTGGTAAGCTCTGTGTAAAGAAGTCACAGAAGAGAGAAAAGAAAGGAGTAAGCTAGCAGGGATATCTATGAGAGCAAGAAGCTGCTCTGAACATCAAGGCAGGGGTTCTCTGTCAACAGGGGCAGCGCAGTGAAGCTGCAAGGTGCTAAGTTGAAGCCTTGGGGGTGCAAGCTGGGTGGAATGTAGGGTGAGATAAACAGCAGGAAAAGATCATATTGCAGGCAGATTTGTGTAGACCATTTAAAGAAAAAGGTGGGAGGTCCAGGCTTGATCTATGAGAAAAGAAAGATCTATTAGAAAAGAATATCTGGATTCAGCTGGGCAAGCAGGAGAGAGGAGATTTATAGATTTCTCTGGGCAATGTTCAAGACTGTGGCTTGCATGTCACCCTAAATAATACTGTTTCTCCTAGTCATCGTATACTGAAATGTGGACCTGCTGCTACTAAGGCAACAAAGAGAGGCCAGAACACAGAACGGATGGGGGGCAGCTGGGGTAAGGCTGGTGTAAGTGTGAGTAATGGAAAAGGCTATAACAGAACTGCTAAGATCCTTGAGCCAGTTAATCAATTTTTTTTTTTTTGGGGGGGTCAAACTAAAAGCTCTTAAAAAACCATCCCCATTTGATGGGAAAGAGAATTCTGCAAACAGATTTATCTTTCCAAAACAGGACTAAAGCTCATGCAAAGGCAGAATTATGGCCCAGCTTTTGTGTCACAACCTGTTGAACTTACAGTGAAACATGAAAGTGCCATTTCCGGCCAGCTCGGATTAGTAAAACAAGTGCATCTGTTAGTAAAATGTAAGGCACTGTGAGATACAGCTATCCAATGAGAAAGAACATGCTGTCATATAAAAGGTTGGTTCATTTGGCATTCCTGAAGCCTAATGGTTTTGAAACTGTTTTTGTTAGAAGGGTGCACTGTGTGACCTCTTCCTTCCTGCCTTCATTTAATGCCATGTGGACAACGGCGTCTAAGAGCTGAAGCAGCTCGTGTACTCCTTTGAGTAGACTGAGAGAGAAAAGTTGCTCTGTGGTTTTTATTTTTCAGTGCTCACTGGCAGAAAATACCTGCTTTCAAGTTGTCTAGAGCCATTAGTATTTGAATTGTGTTAGTATGCTTCCTTCATGCATGTAATCTCAACCCTTGCCATTGCTGCTGGAGGAAATAATTATCAAAGGAAGGAAGGAAACCTCAAGGTCAGGTTTCTATCTGAGTGTTTAGTATTTCAGGCACTAGCAGTGACACAAGCCCCAGAACCTCCCCTGTGAGCCTCACCTGCCTGATAATAGGTGTCTTATTGATGGAGAGCAGCACATCCACACGTGTCCTCTATATAAGCAGAGGAAATCTAAACATGAATGAATGAATGAACTCTTCCTTTACTGATTAAAAGGAATTTACTCACAAAAAAGAGAGAGAGATAGATAGCTTTCCAAATATTGGCAAACTTGTTGCCAATGGGACTTCTCTATGCCCAATACAAGTCAGTCACTGAGTTTGCAGGTTTTTATATTTATATATTTAAGAAGAAATTTACAAGTAAGTAAACCAGTATGACCCTGGGATTGTTTTTTTTTTGTTGTTTTTTTTTTTTTTTTTCCCGGTTCAGGGCTTTGCCCAATTTTTCAAACCTGTGGAAAGTGGGAGTACACTGTTATTTTAAAATGCCACCCAGCTCTCACCTTTCAACATGCAGAAAAATGACATGTGGAGCAGAGGAAAATTAAGCCTCTTAAATTTTATAGATGTGAAATAGTCTCAGTTCTTTATACAACAACAACTCATTGGCTGTGCTGCACAAAAGGAGACGATGGACTGTTTTTCTGACACCATTAAACCCTTCTCCTTTTTCTATAATACTTCAAGCTGCACCTTCCCCGGCTGGTTGCCTGTCAACTGCTGTGCCTGTTGGCCTGTAGTAAATATTTTTCTCTTTATATGTCAGTCAAAAGGGAGAGGGCTTTCAGGAGAAGCAAATGCCAGATCAAACTTTTGGTAGCTTTTTATGGACTCTTTTGAGCCAACATCTATCTTTCTTCCCTTCATCTGAGAACCAGTGAAGGTTGCCTTGAAGATCTAGAGTTGTTTATACTTACCCATGTGGAATAGCAGGGCTTGAAACTTCACTGGGTTTACTATTATTGTGTTCTAAGTGATGTGCTGTGAGGATAGGGACTCGACATGACATTTCTTTTCCTGTCATCTCTGATGATGGAGATGCACAAACAAGATTCTAGCTGTTTACTTGCATGTTAATTTTAAGCTTAATTAGTAACACAAGGGGTGAAGGGAATTAGTGTTTGACAAATGGAAAAAGACACATTTGGTAGGGAAATGAAGCAATTTGTATTTTCAAGCTCCTAAGAGGTTGTTGCAGACTATGAAGAGAAAAGAAAAACAAAGTTGATCTACAGGAAAAGTACTTGAGAGTATGTCCTTACAAGTACTCCTTCCTCCAAATTTAAAGGCTAATGACTGCAGACATACAGAAAATTTGTCTTGTATTTCATTTGCTAGAAGGACAAGAGCCACTTTGAACGTGGCTGCTCTTTCCCTGGGGGAGACATGGGTCTAAACAAAGGAGGAAACCTTGATGGTACCCTCTATGCTGGTTACATCTTTCTCCTAAAAGTAGTGAAAGTAGCTGTCTGGTCAAGTTGTTCTGACGCACACAGAGAGATACATTTTAACAGGTTTTAAGACATTTATACTCTCCTTAGAAGTTTCCCCACTGTAACTTTTGATGATCTTACCTCGTCAGTTAGTCATATTGAATGACAGTGAAGTACCTGATAAGCTTTGTCTTAGGGGGCAATATGCCTGAGTGCTTTCCTGCTTGTAACTGTGTCCTTGTCCCAAGGCTTTGTTGTCTTCTTTTGACATTGTCCAGGCATACAGGACTCCTGCAAGTTAAATGGATTTCCTAAAATTAATGATTAGGAGGTTAGCTTCTACATAAAATTCCTGTAGCTCCATTAGACTGAATTTACCTGTTCTACTTTTACTTTGCTTTCTCTTGCACTGATCTATTTGTCCCCTTCTGTTAGGTACATTCAACCATTGTTTGGCAATTAAGAAAAGTACATTTTAGCTGAAGGATGTGTTTGGTCTCCCTGTGGCCAGCAGATAAATCACTGGTTGAAGATCCAGCCTTTCCTTTCATATGGCTGATGGTCATCTCATGCCTCTGCCCTGTATGCACCAAGGGTGTAGAAATGGACCAGAAAAGCCTGTTCTAGCTGAGCTAGGAAACTGTGGGTTGGGGATTTAAGTCATGAAATAATGAAAAGGAACATCCTGGATAATTTTATTTACTGGTTCCTCTGTAATTCCTATAATGCATTTATGGTTTTATTCTAGCCTCGTGTTGGTTAAACAGTCAACAGAAGAGATTGTTTCCTCATCTCTATCTAGCCAATGCAGGGGCCAGGAAGAATATCTTCAAGGACCCCTGCTTATCTGCTTTACTCTGATCTTTCTCCTTCCTAACTGAAAAACCTTTGTGAAGATTCCTACCTACCTTTTTTTTTTTTTTTTTTTTTGCAAGCCCTGTCTCAGACTGCAAAATGACACCAAGGGTCATATAAAAAATGATGGAGAGCCAAGACCTGGTCTGAGGGGTAAGATGTGTGTCCAAAGCACTAAGCAACTGCAGCAGATATTCAAGGCCAAGATTTAACAGTGGTTCAAGTTGCACTGTTGTTCCCAGTGTGTTTAGAAGCAATACTTCACCCTTTCCTGCTGTACATGCTGCTTGCTCACCTGGCAGCATGGAGCAGCAAGATCAAAGCTTCATGGAAACATAAAGCAGCTACATTGCACTTGTACTTTAAAGTACTAAAGTTTTGCATCTCTGTTCTTGGGAAGACTGCAAGCTGCCGTTTGTGCAACCTTAGCAAAACATGATGGCTTTGCTCCACATCTTGCTTTTGATTTCTGAGAGACTCTGGAGGGCAAGCATTTGATTGAGAGTTGGGGGAAAAGACTGCAAAAGTTCAGTAGGTGCAGGCAAAGGGTGGGAATTACTGTGCAGCTCATGCATGAAAGCTAAGAGGTCACAGTTATTGTAGCATTTCAGCTTTGAACAATTATCTCTTTGGAACAGTACTTTGCACAGAAGCTTGTCTTAAGGTCCCCTCAGCAGCTGGAGATCCTTCTGATTGTGTTTTGTTGAAAATGCCATTTGGCAGCTCTTATGAGCCTGGGACACAACCTCTCATAGAGACATTAAGGTCTTCTATTTTCCTTATTCTACAGCTCTGTCATTGAAACCTCAGTAGCCACTCCTTAACTTTTTGTGTAAGCATTAGTATCTCTGCCACCTATCTATCCTGTATCAACCTGCAGATCAGGTTTGAAGTCTAGGTGGGTTCTAATTCCTGCTGGTGTGGTTTGGTGTTTGGGTTTTTTGTTTGTTTGTTTGTTTGTGGTTTTTTGTATTTTTTTCTTTCCAGCTTAGAAAAATGCAGCTGTGGTATTTGGCATTGGGTTCTCTTCTGCTGTTGCTAAACTAATGACCATTTAGAGAAATTTTGATGTGCTGGAGGTGAAGTGAGTTTGCTCTGGGGTTTGAGTGGAGCAGCTGGCACTGCATAGATCTATCTTCATAGCCCTGTATGAGCTGGTTGGTACAATTTCAATTCTGCTGCTCTACACTTCCCCTGAGAAACCAATTGCTTTTCCTTGAAAAAACAGGAACTGCAATAGAAATTGGATTGGTTCCCAAATGTCATAAGTATTTTTCCTGGTTTGGGGAGTTTTCAAATCATTGACTAAACTACAAGTAGAGTTAAATACCTATTATGCACCTAGAAGCAATCCATGTCTAATGTTTACACAGTTAGCTATATTTATCACTCTTTTTTCCAAGCTGTTAGTGCATTCTGTGGTTATTTAGGGATGAATGTGGTATATGGCATATGTGGGGAAACAGAAACCTTGTGCTTGTGATGACTAGGCTGAATTTCCCTAACTCTTTGAAGAAGATAGTGTGTATGCATATATTGCAGCCCTTTCTCACACATACCCACACACACAGAGCAGGATAGTAAAGCCTTCTGTTGTGTATGCTCTTTTGGGAGGGAATGACTGAAATGGCAGAGCAATGGAGCTGGAATTTTAATTATGGCAGTGTAGGAAACAGAAAAAACCATCAGTTTAATGCTGAATGCTCCATAGACCAGTGCTAAGGGCAGGCTGATCTATTTAGTTACACTTTCTACTGAGCCTCTACAACAGTCTTTTGGCAATACTTTTGGACCTACACGTTTCATTGTCTTCTGTATGAATTCAGCAAAGCTGCTTTATCCTCTGATAGCTTGCCTTCCCTGGGGCAAAGTTAATCTGTGTTCACTTTGGCTTTTATGTATTGCTGACTTTCCCTATCATGGAGCAGCCCTGGCATTTTTCTAGTGTCTCTTGTCTGGGTGTGTTGAGGAGATTTAAACAATATTCCTTCTTCCTAAATCCTCTGCTGTCACTGGTAGTACTCCAGAGGTAGGTAGATATGCATCAGACCTAACAACTTTTCTTCCTCTGTTTTATCACCCCTAACTTCAGAACACGAGGTCCCATCTTTCAAAAAACCTCACTAATTTGATGTGTTCAGAGCCTCATGTGAAGAGCCTGATGGTGAGGGAGGGGGAGAGCCACATCCCATCCAACATTCACACACTGTTTCTTCCCTGAAAATGCTAATGTTGATCATGAGCACAGGGCAACTCCAAACAAGGAGCTCAACATGAGCTGGAAAATAGCAATTTAAAATGAGAGACTATTTCCTGCAATTAGCAGCAGCTGCAACAAGTAGCTCAAGGAGGCATCTTCCCTTCCTATGCCATTATCATCAATATGAATGAAATTAAGGGAGTAAAACTGTCTTATGGACTCTGTCCCTACCTATCTAGAGGCTCCTGCTCTTCATCGTTCATTAACTTTGCCTCTAAGCTTAGGGAGGGACTAAATGCCCATAAGAATCACCTGCTCATAGACTCTAAAATGTTCAAAAATCATATTAATCCCTCCAAAGTAAAACCTTGCTTGTATTTCTATGCCTTCTATCACTACTTGTCTTGGTATTGATATGCAAAAAAAATATTTTTCCCATGTGAGAATGTTTTACTGTTACTTACCAGTGAACATATCTATGAATAACAGTGTTAGGGCACATGTCTCTCTGCCTCCTGTACTTGAGTTACAGCAGCTGTATATTTCTGCCCTGCCAGGACAATGAGCTGATGCAGCATAGATGGAGCAGCTTGATTAGGGAGTACTGAAAGCACAGCTGTCCCCAAAGCACCATGGAGCACTTGTGTGATGGTGTTGATGCTGTGCAAGGCGTAGGAAGTGTCTGATAATATCTTGTGTGTCTTCTGTGAATTAAAATACATCAAATTTGGCAGTCCTGGAGGTAGCATCTCCAAGTCTGCCCAAACTCACAGGTGACAGAATAGTCTCATTACAGGAGACTACCAGAAGCACATCTCCAGCAATATTCTCAGCACTTTCATCAGCAAAAAAGCAGCAGTTTCTCAGCATGAATTATTTCCTGACCCCAAAAAAATAATTATGAAGTTAGGTGGGTAAAAATGGTATCTTTAAAAGAACAAATATCTCATAAAAGTAAATTGGGTTCACTAAAGTCAAATTGACATACGATGGTCCTTTATTTTTTTTTTTTGCTCCCCAAAATCTTGTTAATTTTAAGTCCTGGCCACTGAAGTGTTTTACATAATGAGATCACTAATTAGTTATGTTGCTGATGCAAAGGAAATTCCATCAGTCCAGCAGTGATTATATATTAACTGATAAGAAAGTGCTGCTGGTGGAGTTCTTGGAAATTGGAGCTGGGAAGTGGATAATTACTGTAGAAATCTTGTTGACATTAGTAGGTGGTTACATAAAACTGTACTGGCCTGTTAAAGGAAAACCCATTTCTTCAGGAAACAGGCAATATTTTCCTAACTGGGACATTGGTTGGGATTGCTGTTGCTAAGAAGAATGACATGCCTTTTGTTGAGGAAATATGATGGACTGTGTCTGTACATATGCAGCTGTAATGTGGACAGGACTCTGTTTTGGATGAAATGACAAAATGAACCTAAATAATCATATCTGGGCTCATAGTTTTGTGTAAATCCTATATTTTCTTTTGGTTATCAATTACTACTAAAGGTGCATCTCACTTCATGACATTTCCACCTGCAAGATCACAAGGGAATGGTAGCTTGCAATTACCATCAAGGATACAGCTAGGGGCAGAAGAAACTGTAGGTGCAAGTCATGACCTGTCTCCAGTACCAATCATCACTTCCCGCAGGATTTGGAGGCCAAACCAGAGTTATGGGAGCCTTAGGGTATGGCCTTGCATAGAGCAAAGGCCAATTCTCCATGGTGGCATTTTCAAAGCAAAGCATTCTGTATACGTCTTTGCTGAGGAGCTGGCAATGACTGCTCTGTGAAGGAGGTGTTTTGTTTGTTGCTCTTCTGGAAGGAAGGAAAGCTGGAGAAAAACAGCACAAAATCTTTCACACAAAGCTAGAGTTCACAATGAAATCCTGGGGACTCCAAGGGGTCAGGAATATTTATGTGGCAAATGCTGCCTGTTTGCAAGTGAACTCCTCCTCTTTGCACCTCTGCTCTTGGCTGTTACAACCACTGATCTTGGTGTGACCCTGTTAGTTCTCAGCTCTCAGAGCTGGACGAAGTGCTTTGAATCGTACTATCTGCTGCACAACAGCTGTTTTTGTTTGCTGTCAGCTTTTATATAAACTGATAATGTCTTATTGTTTTGAAAGTGAGAATGCTCTGTACCTGGGGAGGCTTAGGTTCACCTCTTGGCAAGTAATTGAGTCTGAGCGTCACTGAACTCAGATTCTTAAAATGATTCCATTTGATTCAGTGCTCTTCCATGAATTCAAAACTATTCTTTTGTGTGCTTCACCTTTCCCCTCAAAGTTTGCATGCCTTCAGAAGTAAACTGCATATGAAAGGCTATTGTTACAGTGCCCAAATTGGTGTGTTCAGTGTGGGTGTTAAAAAGATCCATCAAGCAATTACACTAGCACAAATAAGGCAGTTGGAATTGTTTGGCTTAGAAGGAGGGTGGTGGTTTTAAAAGCCTAAAAGCTAACGAGTTCTGCAAATAGAGAGATCATCCTCAGCAGGGAATGATTTCATTTACTATACAGTTGTGAGCTCCTACCCTAGACAATAAGTGCTGAGAACAACAGGGTTAGGAATGTTTTGGCTTTTAAAATAATTGGTCTAATAATTTGAGTCATAGAAGAGATTTAACTTCTTAAATCCTAGTGTTTAGATAAGCTTTGTGAAAATCCCACCATTTCAGTCTCTAGACCAATTTCTATTAAGAGGTCAGTTATGCTAAGCTCATGCTTGTAAGGAAAAAGAGGACCATGAACTCAAATCCTGATTTCAGTAATTGTAGAACTGCTATTTGCTTAATTGGGAGAAATTGCTTCAGTGACTTATGTTGGGAGAAGGGTGATGCAGTTTGCAGTTAACGTAAAAAATTATTTCTTGTGTAGAATTAATCCAAATTGTCGAAAATGCCCTCCTAAAATGGTGGAAAATGTAGCTGGAAATCAGTCTGAACACAAGTTTGTAACTGAGGCATGAAGTGTTACTCTGTATGTCTGAAAAGGTCAGAACAGCAGAAATAACTGTACTGGGAGCGCTCTATGTACGATAATGAGAATCAAGCTTCTTCCACTGAGATGAAAATAACTTATATTACACTGTACTTGCTGTGGGCAGCAGTACCTGTGGATGGTTATCAAGGCTTAGATGGTCCATGGAAACAATTTCTTGGTAACCTGACTACATCTGAACCTGAAAAAAAAAAGG
>WBNM01044306.1:69103-158329 GCA_013399055.1 Ramphastos sulfuratus | reverse complement strand
GGGGGGGGGGGGGGAATCTGGGAGATCAAAGCTGCTGGCTGTCTAGTCTGTTTTCCCCTCATATACCATGGCAAGCAGCCCATTTACCCTATAGGTATGGATGAGATGATCAAAAGATTTTATGCTTTTTCAAACTATATCAGCCAGTCTAATAAAAATAAAGTCATCCTGCTCTCTACACATTTCTTTGCTCGCATCCTTAAAATCACTGTTATATCCTTAACACATAGAAAACACAAAAGGAAACTTGTGAAAAGGAGAATAAACTCCGTGTCATTCCTGTCGGGTTGAGCATCACTCTGTATAATCCCTGCTCACACAGCTAGGACAGTCATCTAATGATACTGTATTTTAGTGTTAAGAGTACTCAGGTTTAATTTTATACTTCTTCCTCAGCCCTCATCTGATCCACCGAAATCTTGAAGCTTCTCTGCTCTGAAATCTTGAAGCTTCTCTGCTGACTTTATCAAGCTCCAGGTGGAAATCATTCCATAAGTGGTGGAATCTACTCAGAACTGTCTGCCATTTGGGTAGGACACACTTGCATATGTAAATAATTTGCTTTCTTCTTTGTACCCTACTGTGGCTGGCATTTATTGCTCTCTGTTCCCTCTTTGAAGCCCAATTACTAACATTAGGTAGCTCGACATAATCCTGGCTCCTTTCGTATTACTGAGCCAGTGACCCCTTTTGTGATACTGAGACTGTTAACCTCTGATCTATTAATATTAAACTATAAAATTCAATAAGAAATGGCTAGGCTTTAAATAATTGAGCACAGGCTAGCAGGTAATTAGATATTATGAACTGGACATGAAGAAGATCTAATAATCTGGGGAGAGATGCAAATCCATAGAGAAAACCTCTCTAGAGAATTCTTTTTTTTTGCTGAAGGGCTGCTGTAATACATATGCCTGCAAAGCAGTCTGTCAATACTGTGTAGGTTCAGGGGGAAGGTATGCATAATGATGACATGACCAGTGTGAAATATGAGCCAGAGTCCAAGTCATTCAGATGAATATTTCTTAATTAGCTTAGGAAACATGTTGTAACTCAAATATATGAACGCTCCTAAGCAGCTCCATGATTTATTCATGGCTATTCCTAGCTGCTGTGGAAGCAATCCATGCCATACTAGAAATCTCTTAGCTTCTTGTTGATAATAAAACCAAATCCAGTGGTAATTAAGTCCTTGTCAAGTTGTTGGTTCTGATGCCCCAGAAGATTTTCCTCAGACAGTGCTGCAGGGAAAACGTCTGGATCCCTGATGTTCCCTTATTTCTGATGGGGTTGAAATACTTACTCAGATCTTATAGGATCGCTGCGGTTGGGAACACCCAAATTTAGGGCAGGAACATAAGGTCCCTTGGTAGTCATCAGAGAGCCCCTGTTGGCACAGATTTGTTTAAAATCAAGCTTTTGTTTTCATGAGAGTCACTGCTGCTTAGATCTGAACATTTTAAAGGGAATACCGAGAAGTTTGGTGAGTAAATGTTTCTTACTGTTTCATCTTGACGTTTGCTCGCAAGAGTTGAGTCGGTTTGCATGTACTGTTGAAATTGCCTACAGTTATCCAGCAGTTCACAACAATGGCTCAAACTGTGATATGGAACAGTATTTCAATATGATTAAGTCAAGACAGAGTCTTACTGTGCTAATGCATTTTGAACTCGATGGGACTGCTCATGTAGTTAGAATTAAGTGTCTGTATCAGCTCCAAAATATATAGATGATGTTCAGATTTCATGATCAGTTTACTCACCCCTCAAAAAAGATGGGTGTGAAGGGCACCCTCAGGTAGCTTTGGATCTCCGTCAGGACTTTATTTTAAAAAATGGATTGGAAAAATGTGTATTTACTGCTCCTGAAAAGAACAGTTCATCTGCCTGAGCACCCAGTGTGCTAAAGGAGGAGAGAGAAGCCTCTAGACAGTTGAATTATTGACATCTATAACAGAAGCAGTAATCCCATGCCCCTACCTTACCTTCTGAACTGAGGTGTACTGAATGTCTCCATGATTCAACCTACTTTGTATGTTTGAGCTTCTGCATGAACTCATTCCTATAGCCAGCTGTATAGGGAGGACATGCATAGACTGTAATCAGAAGTAAAGGAGAATTCAGTCTTATACCTTTCTCTGCTCTTCTCTGAACTTCTTTCCATTCAGGGCTCCACATAAAAAATGGTAAAAAGATGTGTTCACCAAGAAAAATGCAGATGTAAGTGCCAGTACAGCAGCTGCTGCTGTTCACATAGGCCACTTGGACAGCTGCTCATATTCAGCATGTATTCATGGCTGCCTAGTGACCTCAATAACAATCCTGAGGTCCCTGGGTAGCACACGAGGTGGAATCTCTTGTCTTAAATTAATTCTATTCAAGGCATCCTCTAGGGTCACAGATAAAATCAGAATGGTGTCAGTGTCCCTGGAAAGCGTAAGAGACAGCTCTGGAGATAGACTGAGCATCTCAGCTTCTCACCTCAGCTTTGGCATTTATTCATTATGTGGTAATTCCCAGCGAGGCTCTTAGAATGTTCTACCGGAAATACACACAAATGAAAATTTTCCAAAAGAGGGAACACAGTTGCTGTTTATAGATTAAAAGTAGGTTACCAGGAAATTAAATTATTTTAGTAAAATTTTGGCTTAAATGTTCAAGGTCTCCTGGGCTGTGATTTAAAAAAAAAAAATGCACTGAATTATTTTTATCAGTAAATTCCAATGGCCTCAGTGATCTGTAGAGTTATGCCCTCTGTGTCAACAGCATTGCTACACAGATTCAAATGGAAACCCATTCCTCACCTTGAAGAGGATGCATAAATGCTATAAAAAAAAAAAAAAAGAAGCAGCACAAACTGTGAGAGAAATTTCCCTCTTTAATCCACTTTTATATCTATGCTACAAGCTTTGCTGCAAGATGCTTCATACTTGTCAGTCTACGTCTTCCTTTCATGACTTAAAAATTAATAAGTGATTCAGCTTTCACAACCTCTCCAAATACAAAGTTCATCTGCTTGTTTGTGAATGCTTTCTTTGCTCTCCTTAATTGGATCTGTAACTGTTAGCAACCAGTACTGTCTCCAATAATGTGACAAAAATTGCAAAAGATGAATGCCAAGAGCAGAAATACTGAAGTGTGAGTCTGCAGTGGTAGTTAGCACAACTATTCCTTTTTGTCATGTGGGAGTGGGATTTTGTTTTTGCAATGTGCTGCAGAAGTGGCCTCCTTTTGGGGATGAGGAGATTGGTTCTTGTAGCCCTAGCCAAAAGAATTAGGAGTAAACGAGGTGTTTTTCCTCCTGTTTTTCCCCTCCTTTTTTCCCTCCCCTAATTCTTTGTAAGGTTGAGTTTTGTGTGAAATAAGAAAACTTGCAGTTATAATAAATGTTTTAGCAGTTATACAAGTCAGGCATCACAGTTTGATGCGACAATAGTGCAGCTCAAGTGGCAATTTATTTATGTATTTACTCCCAATTTCTACATGCACATTAACAGAACACCTTTTCCTGGATCTAGACACCCTACCAGACACCTTAAAATTCAACTTGATTAAGACAATAAAGAGCACTAGAAAAACAGAACAAGCCTTTTTAGACACATAAAATAGCTACCTGAAAAACCAGATTTTTCCTTCCTGCATTTTCTTCAGATCATCTCAACCCTTATGTGCAAACACACCCCTTGGACTTCTGAGTTCCCAATGGGATTTTCATGTACCCTCAAGAAGGGTACATGGCTTCCTTTAGAAGCAAAGAAAATGAGGATTACAAGCTGCAGCATTATCAGAGAGCATATTCTTTTCTTATGTACAGAGCAGGGTTCAGCACTTCAGTTGGTCTTATCTGTGGGAAGGCAGGAAGAAAGAGTGTCTGGGCTTAGAAGGAAGCCGTGAAGGGAACGTACCCTGAGACGCAGAAATGTTGCCAAATGCTGAAACAAAATACTTCAAACTGCACAGAATTATAAAACTCATACCCAGGCACTTAAAAAGGCTTACTGAATAGAATCCTTATTGTGGCCTTTCAGTACTTAGAGGGGGCCTCCAAGAAAGATGGGAACAATCTTTTTAGTAGGGCCTGTGCAACAAGGTAATGTTCTTGAACCAAAGGACAGGAGATTTAGACTAAATCTAAGGAAGGAATAATTTACACTGAGGATGCTGAAACATTGGAGCATGTTGCCCAGAGAGGTGGTAGATGCTCTGAAAATATTCAAAGTCTGGGTAGGTGGGGCTTTGGGCAAGCTGATCTAATTGAAAATGTCCCTGCTCACTGCAGCAGGCTTGGATTAGATGACCTTCAAATGACCTTTCCAATCCAAACCATTCTACGATTTGGTGAATATAGGGAAATAATGTAGGTCTTGCTCGTGTTCTGTAATGAACAACACTTGGCCTTTTGTATTTGCTATTATCACACTGTGAGCCCTGTGAGAATAAGAAAACTGAGGTATAGATCAATTTGACTAATATTTTTTTATTGCAATCTGAATGAAAAATTGTTTAGGATATTTCAACCAGAATTTAATGGAGATGCAGGACTGTTCAACAACCATGCTAAGTGTCGGTGCTGTATTAAGTCAGTGTCGTGGCTGTCACTGGCTGTGTCATCTTTTTGGATGTAGTTTGCACTACTATGTACTGCAGCTCTCCTGAGTTAGTAGTTTCAGCAAATGTGACTCTGTTCTCTGAGCTCCTAGGGTGCTCCATGTTGTCTGTTGGTTAGAATTACTATAGCTCTCTCTCAGACACCAATTAAAAATGACCCTAAAATATGTTGTGGTATGTAGCCTGAGAAACCTGACAGTTGTGCTAGGAAAAGTAGGAAGACTGGCTTTCTCCCAAAACCACTGAGAAATCCTTAGTAATATGGCATTTATTAACAATTAATATAAATGCTTTATGCATTTTTTACACACATGCTTTAAAATATACAAACTGTTTAGGAGCTGAAATTACACCTCTAAAATTCCTGCGAACTCTGCTTCACTTCTTCCTATCTCAGTAACATAAATCTTACCTGGAGGTACTATTTGCAAACCCAAGCAGGGGATTTCAAGCCTATATGAACACCTCCTGCTCATCTTGCAACAGATCAGTGAAAACCACAACAGCACAATAATGCTCTGCATCAAAAATTCTGCACCAACCTTATCAATACCTACCAGGGAATGAAGTTATAAAGTGTCATTTTGAGTGCAAAGGCTGGCCTTACATTTTGTGAGTGAGGTTGTTAATCTCAGAGTGGTCAAAAAGTGTGGTACCTAGGGAAGAAATAAAATATAATATCAACTTGCTTTTGTTTTTATATATATGGCTGGGGAATGCAGTATTTCCTTTTCCTAAGCCTACTCCTGCCTTTCTCTACAGATTTCCCACCATCATGGTATAATAGGTCAAGTTAATAACTGCTACTTGGTTCGATCAGGACAAGGATTATGTTTTTCTTCCTTGCTTTCTTTCTGTGTACTTTTGTATGGCTATCCATTTGTGTCACTCATATTTTACAGATCACCCTGCAAGACCTTGGTTCCTAAGGCAGAAGAAGAAAAATAGTGTTAGAGAATATTCAAATGAGTTATATACATTTTAGAGCTGACTCTTGAGCATCTTTGCTGCAATGCAGCCACTTCTCCCCTGAAAATTAGATATGAAGTGCTACTAGAAATGCAAAAAGCTGTAAAAGCATAGAAGGCAGCACACTACCTAGCACTGTGACTCTAAAGTTTTAAGAGGGAGGAAGTAAAACTGTTTTAATCTACAAAGCATGCCTTGCTTCTGTTGTGGAAGATATCCTCATAATCTCTTCCAATAACACTCTTATTAGTCTCTTATAGTATGTGCATTAATCAGGGCCAAGCAGCTGACTTAACATGAGTCATGTAGAAATGAAGAACATACTGCATCTCTTATCACAGCATCGCTGCTATGCCTAATTAAAAACTAATCGAGCAATCTCCTGGCAGTTTTAGGCCATAATTTACCACTGTAACCAGCATGATGGATTAAAGCAGTAATTCTGCCTGATAAGATAGAATCCATCCTATTTTTCCTCATTTTAATTCAAATGGTAGAATTTCATCCTTTTGATAAGATAGATGATGTCATTTCAGAAAATTGTACATTTGTGGCTGGATTTAGGAGATGACAATATGATAATAAAGCACAGGAAGAAAAAGAAAGGGATTGTTGATAGAGCAATAAAATACAGACAGTCCAGCAAGGTGGGCAAAATAGCTCATCTCCTTAGAGCTCATCTCCTTTTGAACAAGATCTGCAGTTTAGTGTTCAGTCTGTGATGCTGAGAGCTGGTGTTGAGGGTTTGTGGGTTTTTTTGTGATGGAAGGGTTCAAATACAAATTCTTTTAGTTCCCTTCAAACTTCTTTCTTTCTTTTATACTTAGAGAGTCTCACCTACCTGGAAAGCAGCAGTCCAAAACTCAGAAACTACAGTCTAGCTAGTGTAATCATCATAGTACCTCTGGAGACCTGTTAGCTCTGAATCTGCTCTGTGATGAGGCTGTGTACAGTGAAACTGTCTCGATTAATAGAGGTGCACATGAAAGTTTGTACTGATTATCCTCTTGACTCAATATTATCTTGGATTTATAGCTCTAGCCAAAGCTGCCAACCCCATTTCTTAGGTATCCCAAAACATTCTCTAGTAACACAAATGGAAATGCAGAGCTAAACACTTGAGGCTGTTACATTCAAGAGTCTTCTTCCTAAATTAAGGCAAAAACACACACTGTAGACTAATCATGGGAAAAGTTAATTATTAAGAACCCAAGCCTCTTGAATGACTTAATGAAGCTCTGTAAGATCTATCAACCTACACATACTAACATTAAAAACATGCTATGTTAATTTAAAATGTATAATGCAGATTGTTTTTTCAAAGCTAAATGCTTACTTCAGAGAGGCTGATTTCCATGGAGACCTGGCCAAGCAGGGCTGCACAACGACAGGGGCACTTTCCTGTTTCATTATGGCTTCTCAAAGTGGTTAATGGCAGTCTCTGACAAGAACACGACTTTACTATCTTTCCTCAGAGCAGTGTCATGGGACTGCTTGCATCAGGGAAGGAAAAAAATCCCTCTCTTCTCCTCAGGCAGACTTACTTGCCTGGTGCCAATAAAACTGATGAAAAGCACTGACATGTTCAGGATAGTATCCACATGGTATTAATTTCTATTTAACTAAGTGACATTTGCTGTTAGTGATAATTAGGTGTGTGCTGCATCCTATACCTTGCAGCTTTTATTTTCTCTTCATTCTCTTTCACTGCTGATTTTTCCAAAGTTCTTTCTAGGGCACATTGCACCAGAAATGTAGTTATGCTCATGCTTTTACTTCTACTTGATGTGATGGTGTGCTCTCAAACCTGACCTTTATTTCTTGTAACCCTGCTCAAGTGATAAATGGATGTGTCTAATCAAAGTGGATTTGGGGGAAGTAGATAACACTGTAATAGATCAAGGGCTGATTTGAACAATGTGCCCACCTAAGCACACTGCTGGTGGAACAAACTAACATATATAGTTGGCATTCAAATATGAGTCAGTTATTTTATTCCATGGTGGGCAGCCCAGAGCCAGCTGAGCTCTCCTGCACAGCAATGTGATGCATGCCAGGATCTGCCCTTGAGCAGAGACACCTCTCAAAGTTACTCCTCAAAGCTGAGAGTCCTTGCAGCAACAGGTTCTTGGGAAGTGATGAGTAACACACTAAACTTTGAGACCTTGACTAAATGATACAGAGGATTGATTGCACATACAGAATCCTTTAGACATAAACTATTGTTGAAGCCTGGAAGCAGAAATGGATCCAATTGCACCAAGACTGCTCTAAGAAGTTTACAAAGTAAGGAAGTCCTTTCTGAGCATTGTGGCACAATGAGGAAGTCACCCTAAAAATTTTGTCTGACCCTATCCTCTACAAAGTAAATCATCAAGACTTACACAAGTCTTGATCCACCCAAGGCTACTGAGGGAGCTGGCAGAGGTGCTCACCAAGCCACTTTCTATCATTTACCAACAATCCTGGCTAACTGTGGAGGTCTTACCTGACTGGAGATTAGCAAATGTGATACCCGTCTGCAATGAGGATCTGAAGGAAGATCCAGGGAACTCCAGCCCTGTCAAGTATCACCTTGGTGCCAGAGAAGGTTACAGAGCAGATGATCTTGAGTGCCATTGTGCAGCACATGAAGGACAACCAGGCAGTCAGGCCCAGTCAGTGTGGGTTTATGGAAGGCAGGTCCCAGGTGACCTGCTTAGTGGAGGTGAAGCTTGTGGATATAGTCTACTGGTAAAGCTTTTGACGCTGCATCCCACACTATCCTGCTGGATAAAGTGGCTGTCCATGATTTACATGTGCCAAGTTAAGAAACTCAGCATTGCTGTGTCGTGGTAGGCCTAAACAAGCCTCTTGGGCTTGTACATGTCCTGGCTTATGCAGACATGTTTTTCTGCTCTCTCTCCTTCTGTTTTGGGGAGAGAGCAACCGCGGGAAAAGGGACAAAGGACCTGGCGCCACTAAGTCTGGGGTCCGGGGTCTGTCCATCACCTGTGGTTGCTAGGGGGCACATGATTGCCTTGTGCAGGGCCCGTGATCTGCCCAAAAAAGGATAAAGCAAGCCTATGGCTTCACCCAATATGGCCAAATCTTGGCTAACTGCCATTTGATTGGCTATCTCGTGTCCAAAGGTCCAATTGATCTTTGGGCTGTGTTAATAAAAGGAGCAGGGAACACGGGGTGCGTGCCTTCCACCATTACAGATGCCTGCTTGCATCCTGCCTGCTGCCTCCACGCATTCGCCAGCGTGATACAGTGAGACATCCTGCCTGTAAGAGCCTGCTTCCAGAGTCAGCCAGGATCAGGTCAGAGATCGTCTCTCTTCTTCTCCAGTGCTCAGGAGCCTGGAGAAACTATAAAGCCTCCAGCAGCTTTCGGCCCAGCAGCAGCCCCGCCACGTTCTTTGGGGTATTTTCCCATGGTATTTTTGTGAGTAAATACCAAGCCTCTTGTAATCATTGATTGCCTTCTGCCATAAGCAGAAAGCTGCTTCTCGGGTCCATCTAGTGAACAAGCGGCGTACTGGCCGCAGGTGGTACATTGACCACAAACCTTCTCTTTTCCAGTTTGGTTCGAGTTCTGTTAACGTATATATTTAATAGTTATTTCCAGATCCTGTTATAACCTGTATATTGTTTCTGTAACGTTGTTAAGAGCCTGTTACTATTGTTATTATTAAATGGTGGTAGGGGGTGGTGCGAGTTCTGATTAATATTAATAAATTATATATTAATATTTTTATGATATCGTCTCGCAGTACCTAAATTACCCCCTCCCCGACATGCTGTGAATCAGAGAGGGGTCTCAGAATGTGCAGTAGTAGATGCAATATGAGACCAAGCAATTTCAAGTGCTATCTTCCACCATATTTTTCTAGCCTCTCATGTTACATGGCTCAGCAGATTCCCTAACCAGAGGTGGTAGATCTTTGCATTTATCATCCCTTTCTCCATTGATTTGTCTTATGCTTTTAAATGCATTTGTACAAAAGTTTCATGTAACAATGATATCCACAGAGTACAGAGGCTAGACAGCTCCAGATGGTGTTGTAGACCTCTGTGCTGTGTTTTATACTAGAAGGCAGGGATCCTTATGTGGAAGGAGATGTAATTTTGAAGTCAATATATGAACGATGTTAGACTTCAGTGTGATAGTGAGGGAGTTTGGGATAGACACCAGTCACCTCAAAAGAAGGAATAAAAATAAATAAATAAAGAAAGAAAAAGGAGTAGAATCAACAATAAGAAAAAAAAAGGGACTTTTTTTATTCTGCTCTTTGTGACCTGACAATAATTTATGTGCAGCATTAGGTAAAAGTAAAGTTGCCATAAAGTTGCATATTCTCTCCCTCTTGAGGGAATAATAATTGTAAAATTGCAAAACCCAGATCCACTTTACTGTTATAAATGGATTGTATATATGAATAGCTTTTGGAGGTAAGTGGTGAAACTGTTGCTTATGAAGGTGTTTATTTTATATTGCTTTTGTGTGCAGGGCAATCATTCTCCACTCACATGTGATTTTTATTAAATATGATGCCCACTCACTTTGAGAAATGTTTATGCAAAGTGTTCTATTTGATTTGGCGTCTCAATATTTACGTAATGAATATATACTGCATATGATTAATCTTCTTATATTTTACTGTTCCAAACATTTAAAAAAAGAATATAAACCAAAGTGGGCAGCTTCATGCTATGCAATAAACTGCAAATGAATAGAGGCTTTTAGCAAAGGCGTTTGAACTTACAGCTCATGGCTGGCTTGTAATGCTTTGTTTTCAGACAAAATGAGTTTTTTCCAAGAGAGGTTTTTTTCCCCACTTCTTATTCTGAATTAAACAGAACTGAAATGCCTGCCTTGCAGTTTATAGGATTTAAGAATTTGAGCTGTGTAATTGGAAGAGGTCTGCAATTTGCGTCCAACCTGTGGTTGTGTTTGTCTCTTCTTGTTTCATCAGGTACTGCTGAGGGGAAAGAGTTTTTCTTCAAAGTGAAACAGAAAACGCTGAAAATGTTTGCAGGTTTAGGCACCTCTTGTAAAACTCTCTTAGTCCTTAATATATTCTTCTAAACTAACCTGAACTGTTAGTTGGGGTTTTTGTTTGCTTGTTTATTTTCTGTTTTTCACGTCTACTATTGATATCAGGGAATAGGATGGACTTACAATCATAGAATAGTAAGGTTGGAAGGGACCTCAAGGATCATCCAGTTCCAATCCCCTGCCATAGGCAGGGACACCTCCCACTAGTACAGGTTACTCAAGGCCTCGTCCAACCTGGCCTTGAACACCTCCAGGGAGGGAGCAGCCACAACCTCCCTGGGCAACCTGTGCCAGTGTCTCACCCCCCTCACTGGAAAGATCTTCCTCCTGACATCCAGTTTCAATCTCCCCTCTGCCAGTTTAAACCCATTGCCCCTTGTCCTGTCATTGCGAGACCTTGTCAATAGTCCCTCCCCAGCCTTCCTGTAGGCCCCCTTCAGATACTGGAAGGCTCCCATATGGTCTCCTCAAAGCCTTCTCTTCTCCAGGCTGCAGAGCCCCAACTCTATCAGCCTGTCTTTCTTCATTTACACATTGGGATTTTCTCTTAATCACTATATCCTCAGAGAGATAGACATTTCAGAGGCTCTTCAGAAAAATACCCAGAGTGATATGTGACAGTTTTTATAGGACTCTTTAATTTTGGAGTCAATTTTGTAATGGAGCTCTTGTTCTGTTAATTCCACTCTTACAGCTTTAGCTGCAGTTGGCCATTTTCTCTCAGAACTGATGGACAAGAAAAGATCTTAGTAATATCTTTTAAACTTAGGTAAATATAGGATAAGAGCTCCAAAAAGAAACTCAATGAGACCCACTGCAAGAGGCACTTATAATCTCATGTATTCTGAGGGGTAGAAGCCACCTAGCCAATCTGCACCTGCCATGTCACATAAGACCTAAATTAGTCTGCTGGAGAGAGCTGGATGTGCCAGTTGAGGTGGATGAGAAAGAAGGGAGTGAACCTGGCTTATAGCATGTAGGGCATAAATCTGCAAGAAAACAATCTTTTAAAAAACTTGACCATGCACAAAACAGATTGTTTATTTTGGGGGTGGATCTAGTCTGTAACAAAGTTAAAGCCATGCTGTGAAGCTACTGATTAGCAGGACACTCCTTGTTCATGGCTGATGGTCACTATATTGCCCTGCAATACAACAGCTTTGAAGGATCAAGTCTGTGGCAAAGTCAGAGTGGTGGAGAAGCAGCAATGTTGATGATGTGGATAAGTAGGAAAACAAGGAACATAATCCATTTTCCTATAGGCTGGCAATTTGTAAAGTAGTCTATTCTATTTTTCCCCCCCCACTTCTCCTTCAGTTTTCATACAAATGTACAACAGTTTAATTTGGTGGCTTTAATTTTTTATTTTTTTTTTTTAAATCCCCCTAAAGTGGTTAAGAATAACATTATTAAAAATATAAGAACCAGCTTCCTGGACTAGACAAAAAGCATGAGTCTCCAATCATGTCTCAGTAATCAGTGATTCACATGGATGAGGATTAACAGGTCTGTATGAATCTTTACCTAGTATATCCTACCAGCTCCTGGAAAACAAAGAAATTCTGAGCCAGAATTAATATGCAATCACATATTCTCCACTGGTAACTTTAAGCTCTTTTATGAATCAGATTTTGCCTTTTTCATTATGTTTTCCTATGGCAGTGAGTTTCACAATTTTAATTAGGAAGTGCATGAGATTTTTTTAATTGAAAAACCCCAAACCCTTCCTTCTTTATAGATTTATTCCAGATTACCTATTTCTTGGGCATTGTGAATAATTATTTGCAGATTTTTTGGTATGCACAGTTCCTAGCTATGCAGATCTCTCCTATCCTTCTCTTCCCTCTCTATAATTCCTGCAACCTATAATTTTGTATTTGTGGTTATGTTTTCTCCCCCTTCAAATGCATTATTTTGTATTCATCAGTATCGAAATTCAACTGCAATCTTATCACTCTGTCACTCAGCATTGTGAGATTCTTTTGTGAGGCTTTGAAATGAGTACAGATTTGACTATTCTGAATAATTTTGTGTTATTTGTTCCCTTTTCCACACCATTTATGAATATGCTGAGCTGAACAAACTCTGGGACAGATCCTTGAGGGACTTCTCTGGCAATGTTCCTTCACTCAGACAAAGTTCTCTATTATTCTTTCTGTTTCTGTTTTGATGATTTGTATCATTGTAAGAAGACAGTTTGGTTGGTTGGTCTGTCCATGCCTGTGGTCACACTGCTTACACTGGTCGCTCTGTTCATACTTTGCTTTCCACCAATACTCACATGGTCTTCCTGTTTTTTGTTTTGTTTTTTTTTTTTTCCACAAAGGGAGACCTTCCTTGATGATTCCTTGGGAGTGAACTGGGAAGCAAGGGTAATGGAATAAGCCCCAGCTCAGAAAGCCTTGAAATCTCACTGATAAAGGAGTCTGTGATGTCTTTCTCTTTTCTTCATCACCACTGGAAAAGAAAAACAACTACAGCTGCTACAATAAATGCAGCCTGTGCTCAGTACAATACCAAGATGAGGGAAAGGGAGAGAAGCAGACCTGGCTAGTCATTAATTGGACCTGACAAATGTTTACACAAGGAATCAGACTGGGAGTGGCCTAAAAGCACTGATTTATAAGGCTATTGATTAGCAGTGACCCAGTCAGGAAGAAAAGTGGCAAACTGCTGCTTCAGCATCGCCTGTAAAAGCAAAGTTCAGTGCAAACAGCCCATGTGTGTGTATTTATAGAAGCATTCATACACTCATTACCATCCCAGACTTCTATTAACATATCCATGTATTACTTCCATGCATTCACCAGTTTAAACCTGTACTCTGTTAGCCTTCATATTGATTAGGTCTTTACACACATATTGAGACAGGTATAGTAGACGTATTTGGTTTTAGTTGATGCATATTTATAAAGGGAGACAACTAAGTATGCGCCTGTGGTCACAGTTCATCTTTTGCTGCTTTGCTTTCCTAGGAATACAGCACAGCTCTCTTCAAGATTGCTTCCCTTTTTATTGGTGTTTTATATTCCACACTGAAGTTGCTTCAGCCTCCAAAGTCCTTCAAATTATAAATACATCTTGACACTCTCTGATGCAGTGCATCGTAGGTATGCATCTCACATTCTGACTATGGAATATTCACTTGGACTGCTCAGCTTGCTATATCTGGAATATTCTAGTATTGTACAAATCAACATTTTTCAGTCAAATATGTGGGTTTTTTGGTTTTGTTCTTGTCATAATATTGAAGGGTTTTTTTGGTTGATGTATACATAAATTTAATGTTTTAAAATCCTGGTTTATACTAATGCTTTTGAACATGAAATGCACATCAAATGCAAAGGAAAGTTCACCATTTAACCTTTCCCTGAGAGCAGTGAAATATTCTAATTTCAAGTCCAGTTTCAGGTCCAATGAGCTGACTTCCTCAAATGGTTTCTGTTCCGATGAACTTGCCTTTAGATAGAAATTTTCCAACCAGTTCTACTGACATGCTCTGTGTCTGAAGCTCTACAATTCCCTTTCTCCATCTGTGCTGAATCTATTTACACATAAAATGATGAGAAACATCATGGATGCAGAACCCAAACACGTTGGAGCCCCAGGGAGCCCTTGCATTAATATCTTCTCTCCTCATTTACACAGCTCATTCATATCAGTTATCAGTCATATTTATTGCTGCTGTTCCTTCCTCTGCACACCTTGGCTATGCTCACTAGTCCTAAGACCAGTGGCTGGGATTCTGGAGCCCAGCCTTGTGTTTCTCTCCTTTGCCTCACTTGGGGAGGAGTAAGCAAGGGAGTGTGTGGTGCTTGATTGCTGCTGAAGTTAAACTCCAACACGCTTACCTTTACTTTTAGTCATCTCTCTACTGTCTTAGCTCCAGGCATGCAAACAGCCCAAGTAAAGATAGATAGCTTGATGGAAAAAATTTATGTGCATGATTAATCATGATAAATTAAATAAGTGATTTATGCTTTCCTGAGCATAGAGCTAACGAAAAGAATGTCAATTACTGGATTGTTTTTGCTTTGAAAGTATTTTTTTATAATAGTAATTTTCTATTAAGTATGACAAATTCACTGGAGTGTGTGAACAGAAAAACATCTAAAGAATTTTCTAATGTACATTAGCTTTAATGCCGAGGAAAGTTCAGAGGCAGCAATCTGAATCTTCAGCATCTCTTCTGAGCACTGGTTTGAACATTTGTTATGTACAAGGTCTGTATTACACCTTTCTACCCCTCTGCTACTCCTACAGCACGCCAGGCTGGAGTGATGAACAGCTAGAGCTTTGGTTCTTAGAGGCTATCTTACACTTAATATCCTTTCAACTACTCATAATCTCCAGGAATTACTAATTGTATTTGTTATTAGTGCCCTCAGAGAGAGCACTGGTTTCCTCAGTTGAGAAAGTATATTGTAAAGAAGCAGGATTTACATGAAGTAGAATGGAGCTGGAATACAGAAATGATCCCAGTTTAGAAAGTACATTCAGCTGTCACTGTTGTTTTGCATATGTCCTACAGATAAATAGCAACATAAATGGATTTACATGTGTTTTTGTCACATGATGATGCTATGTAGCAGAAGAGAACATGGCTCTCCAGGGCTTGTCTGCTACATGATGTCTGTAGAACTGTAGAATGGTTTGGGTTACAAGGGACTTTTAGAGGTCATCTAGTCCTTAAAGGTAATCTAGTTCAAATCCCCTGCAGTCTAGATCAGGTTGTCCAGAGCTCCACTCAGCCTGACATCAAAGGTTTCCAGGGATGGGGCACCTACCACCTCTCTGGCCTGCCTCACCCTGCTCATTGTAAAGAATTTCTTCTTTCTGTCTTGTCTAAATTTACCCTCTTTTAATTTAAAAATTTCACCCATCATCTCATCACTATGGACTTTGCTAAAGAGTTTGTCCCCTTCTTTCTTATTGGTCTCTTTTAAGTACGGAAAGGCTACGATAAGGTCTTCTTGGAGTTGTTCAGCCTTCTCTTCCCCAGGCTAAACAACACCAACTGTCTCAACCTTTCCTTATAGGAGAGGTGTCTCATCCCTCTGATCTTCTTTGTGGTCCTACTCTGGACCTGCTCCAACAGGCCATGTCTTTCTTGAGCTGAGGACTCCAGAGCTGGACACAGTACTCCAGATGTGGCCTCACTAGAGTGGAACAGAGGGACAGAATCACTTCTCTTGAACTGGTGGCTGTGCTGCTTTAAATGCAGCCCTGTGTATGGCTGCCATTCTGTCCAAGGAGTGTCAAATTCTTCTGTAAAGCTGGCTGATGTACTTAATGTTTGCAGGACTAAGACAGCAGAAAGAGTGAGCAATCACATCAACCCTTGTTTTCTGCAGTTGGAAGCTACTTCCTGCAGGAAGTTAACAGCATACAGCAGTGTGTGGGGTGAGCTGATGTACTTCAGATAGGGAGCCCATTTCCCTTAGAGCACCTGCCTTTCAGAACTAACTCAGTACCCATCATGATGTAGTTGCTGGGGTTCATTCCCCAGAGCACAGAGGGCAGCCACTGCAGGGCCAAGGAGTGCTCCAGCAGCCAAGTATTTTTAAAGGAACACAGATCCAGCTCTCCTGGGCTGATACACTTCTGTCTGCAGGAATAGCTTGTCCACTCCCTCTGAACATCAGCTGTTTGTAATGGAAATGCTGCTATCTTATCTGCACTGATAATGGAGGAACCATGCAAATATGCCCAGGGAACCCCTTTATTGATTTTAAAGTGAAAACAGAGGCACATTCACAACTGTAATCTACTCAGGACAGAAATTTTCTCCTTGTTATCTGTGAGTCCAAATTTAATGTGTTTTTAATTGCCTATTCAACACACCTAGCAATTAAGGCAGAATGATATCTCTTCCTTTGAAAAATGTATGAGCTTTACAATTAGAAGTAATTGTCCTCGTTAATTGAAAGTGCAGCTTTATTTTCCATTGATTGTGTTTTTTATTATTATTATTAAAGCATTCTGAAGGCTTTTGAAATCCTATTAAAGGGCAAATACTATCACGAGCTTCCACTGTAGTCACAAAGGAGAAGCTAGGGGGTCAGCTCAGCACTTGTGGGGATCTTTAATCTCTCAGCATTCAGCATAAAGTTATTGATGTTTAAATATGCTAAACTGTGCCAGACTGTAACTTTCACACTGGACATCTTTTTCTCACAGCAATCAGCAGCACTCAGATTCAGGTTATCTCTTGGGACAATGGTCATAACTACTTTATGTGTATGTGCTATTCCAAGCAAAACAGTGCCAAGCTCTTGTGTGCTGTTGTTTGATGAAGGCTGCTCAGGGAAACATTTGAGTCGCCATCTCTGGAGGTATTCAAAAGATGTGTAAATGTGGTGCTTAGGGATGTGATTTAGTGGTGGACTTGGCAGTGCTGGACAAACAGTTGAACTCTATGCTCTTAAAGGTCCTTTCCAGGAAAATGATTCTATGATTCTGAGATTAAATTTAACTGCACTGCATGTAGATGAAGACATCTGGGGAACAGAAAGAATTTTGGAAGGCCCAGAATATTGGACACAAGGTCAGCAAGCCCATAGATGAATCAAGGAAATCAGGTTTAACACCATGCAGGACCAGCAGCTGGTACTTGATATTAAGGGTGTAGGAGATTGCTATGATCAAGTTCTTTTTCTAATGATCATCTCATTCACTGTACAAAGGAAAGTGCCTATGAGTTGCTTTGATTTTGCATGCTGAGCATGGTCAAACTAAAGGAAGACAGGAAAAATGTGCTCAGATGAAAATGGTGAAAAAATTATATTTTGGGGATGGAAACACTGTGGCAGTCCTTGTATTTTCTGAATAGCTCATTCTGTATACAACTGTATCTATAATATAAACTACTCTGCCTGTCAGTGGATGTCAGAATTAAACTTCAGTGCATGAAATCAAGCCTCACTGCTGTGCAAAGATCCTGAACAAGACCATCAGAGCTCCTCTTCACCCTTCAGCAGAGAGCTAGAGCATACAGAGGTGCACTGACTTACACACCAAGTCATCTTTCATCTTTTCTTGCCCACACTTTTGCAAATGGAAGTATATGGCCAGGCTTTTCTCCTGCAAACACTCTGCCTTATTCTTCATGTCACCTTTAAATTACTAGATGCTGTGTTTCACAGACCAGTTCTGAAGAAAGACACAAGGCAACTGCTTCATTTAACACTGCTTCACAGAGTGATCTCTCTTGACCTCCCAGCAGCAACCTTCTCGCTCATTGTAAGTACAATGTAATTGCTGGATGTCTGACTCACCTCGCTGTCTTTCAAGTGCACTTCTATGCCTACATTTTTAGGCATGACTTTAAAATACACTGCTAAACACTATCTGATCAAAGTTCTATATTACTCTGGTGTTCTGGCTGGGATGTCTGTCAATCAAATGATTGCTTAACCTTTTCTCCTGAGGGTAGGCAATAATACAGAATAATATTTGTCAGTATGTGAGAAATGAGTACTTGAAAACTGGATCTGTGCACTTGTTTGAGTATTATTAGATTTAAGGAGAGAACTTACAGGTTGTCTCTCCCACACCTAGCAAACAGCTCAGCCACTTGATTTGTGAATATTTCAGTCACCATCTCAGCTCTTACTAGGACTCTGTATTGCAAGGATGTACATTGGCCATAGTAACAGTTTTGTAGTTCCAGCAACTGAAGTGCAGCTGCTGATGGTAAAGACAGAGTCTCAGTTTTTATGTGGACATTAATTGCCCATCTTGTAAATCAGAAGAAAAGTCTAGAGTGTTTATTTAGACTATCAATAAAAAAGGGTGGAAGCAATATATATAATATATATACAAAACTTTATACATCTATAAATGCACTAATGCACTCATCACACAGTAAACTGAAGCTCTAAAGACTGTAAGCCAACCTTTTATTTCAAGTGCACCTTGTCCAGCAATGGGCAGACCTCGTAACCTCCAGGGTATGGGAAAATCTCACTGGGTCCTTCAAAGCAGATTAACCATGTGCTGTGTGATTAGTGCCATACTATCTCTACTGAGAGTTTTCAATTGTATTTCAGGAGTAAATTCATATGGAAAGTAGACTCTTAAACGTTCAGCGTCTGCTAACATCAGGATCAAATTTAGTTCCTGGGAGAACGCTCGGAAGACATCGGGGTATAAGGATGTGATTTTTATTGCCACTTGAGTAGCTGAACAAATCACAGGGATATTTATGTTTAAAAACTGTTTCACCCCAGCATAAAAAAATACTGCTTAGATACATGCGGAGGTGACACTTATGTGTATCCTGGCAAGTGTACAGAGACCTCTCTACATCCATGGGAGGAGAGAGAGAATTATTTTGCACCATTACTCTCAAAGATATTTTAGAGCAAATTTAGGGGGAAGTTAAGCTTTGCCTGACCCATTAAGTCAATGTGTATTAAAGGCACACCAAAGGTGCAAAGACATCAATGAGCACAACACCTGGTGCGGTTAGAGCCGACAGCCTGTGGCCTCTGGAATACCTGATTTCTCCCCTTTTCCTTCAAAGCCTTTTTCAAAAGTAGCAGTGAGCACACTTTTTACTGTCCTAGCAAGACAGAAATTGTTTTCTAAGAAAAACACTGGGCTTTTGCCTATCTATTCCATGCAGCTGTGATTATAGCAAAAGAGGTTTTAGGAAACTGGCCTCTTCCGATTGCATCCTTCTTATAAATACATTCATTTTCATTTCTTTCTTTTGTTACAACTGAAGAGACATTTTGTTGTTTTTATTTTATTTCAGTAACTGATTTTTTTTAAGTCAAAACACCTATGTCAAAAGATCATTATTCCTTTAAAGCAAGGTTATTTACCCAAGTTTTAGGTATCTCTTAATAACTTGTTTTCTCTCTGTGTTGAATCTTCCCTGGATGGTCTCAGACCAATACTGGCTGACTGTTTGGGGAGATTAAGGAATTATTAGTGCTGGGTGGTTGTTGTGGGTGGTTTTTTGTGTATTCTTTTTTTTTAACAAACAATAAAGCAGACAAGATTGTTTCAGGAATGGCAAAGACCCATCAGATTCTGTGTCTGAGAGTCCCTCCCAGTCTTTTTTCTGATGATTTCATGGTAAAATATCATTTCATCAAAGAAATCCCCAGACTAGTGTTCAAGGAGTGAGAGGAAATGGGGAATGATATACCAGAGATATACTTTCCTCTGTCATGCTGTATGTAAGCTATGAAATTCTGGGTGTTAAGAAAGCTTACAGGGGTGAGCACTGACAACCTCTCAAGAGAGAGAGCCTCTGTTCAGAAAAAAAGATCTGTGTAAGGACAAATCTATTGATCATTCTCCACAGTGCCTTCTTTGTGAACCTCACTGTACTCCTTTTGTAATACATTGCAATGTCTGAGCACAAATACCAGATCTGTAAAGACCCTAAAACCTACTGGAAATATGCAAGAATTCAGAATTTCTCTTTGATCCCTGGTGGAGTAGACTAGAATGATAACATCTTCACACCTGTCAAACACATTCCTCCTTGCTGGCACATTTATTGCAGTGAATACTCAAAATGACAGTCATGTAGTTCTTATTAAAAAAAAAATAAAAAAGAAAAGAGTATTCCCCATCCTCTCTATCTGCAAACCTTAAGCCTTATTAGTCCTTCATAGAATCATACAATCAGTCAGGGTTGGAAGGGACCACAAAACTCATCTAGTTCCAGCCCCCTTGCCATGGGCAGGGACACCTCACACTAGATCAGGCTGTCTAGAACCTCATCCAGCCTGACCTTACACCTCAAGGGATGGGACTTCATTCACCTCGCTGGGCAACCCATTCTGGGGTCTCACCACCCTTATGGTGAAGAGCCTCTTCCTAACATCCAGTCTGAATCAACCTATTTACAGCTTTGTTCCATTCCCCCTAGTCCTGTCACTACCTGACCTCCTAAAAAGTCCCTCCCCAGCTTTCTTGTAGGCCCCCTTAAGATACTGAAAGGTCACAATAAGGTCACCACAGATCCTTCTCCTCTCCAAATTGAACAGCCCCAACTCCCTCAGTCTCTCCTCATAGGAGAGGTGCTCCAGCCCTCTGATCATCCTCTTGGCCCTTCTCTGGACACCCTCCAGCACATCCATATCCCTCTTGTAATAGTGGCTCCACAACTGGATGCAGTACTCCAGGTGGGGTCTCACCAGTGCAGAGTAGAGGGGAAGGATCACTTCCCTGTCCCTGCTGGCCACATTTCTCTTGATGCAGCCCAGGATTTGGTTGGCTTGCTGGGCTGCAAGCGCACACTGNCTGAACAGCCCCAACTCTTTCAGTCTGTCCTCATAGCACAGGTGCTCCAGCCCTCTGAGCATCCTCGTGGCCCTTCTCTGGACATGCTCCAGCACATCCATATCCCTCTTGTAATAGTGGCTCCACAACTGGATGCAGTACTCCAGGTGGGGTCTCACCAGTGCAGAGTAGAGGGGAAGGATCACTTCCCTGTCCCTGCTGGCCACATTTCTCTTGATGCAGCCCAGGATTTGGTTGGCTTGCCGGGCTGCAAGTGCATGCTGGCAGCTCATATTGATCTTCTCATCCACCAGCAGCCCCAAGTCCCTCATCCTGAGATTCTGTTCATCAGAAGCAGAGCTGGCAGTCAGCATTGTAGCAGGACTTAAGGGGTGGATGTATGTCACTACAATATACAGCAAGATAGTGGGCATTGATGGAGATTTAGCTGAAGTATGTTTTCAGATATGGCCAGACAAGGCTGTCTGAAATCTTTGAGGTCTGCTCGAACCAGTCTAAGGGGAAAATTAGACCTCTGCTGAGTTCTGGACAGAGCAAAACCTGGAAGTGATGTGTATTGGGTAATATGTGCAGAGCTTCACCACATGAAATATGTATTCAGGGCACATTGGCATGGGTTGTAAATTTAGTTTACAGCCTGGGCTTGCTAGGTCCTTTCCTTTGGACCATAAAACTAATACAGCATTAATCTACAGGAGATGCAACACCTAAAAAAAAGCCCAACCATTTGTACATCTTTGGGTCGACCAACATGTTCAGTTTTGCAATTCCCTGCATTTATAGCTGCAGCTCTGATGTGGCTGTTTACCTATATTCTTCATAATTCTTGGCACTTTTTGTGAGGCTATGGTGTCCAATTTATACTTTGTTACTAATTATGAAGTTGAAATGAAGATACATCTTCTATTTCTTAATATTTTCTTAACAGTTTCCTTGGCTGAGTAATTCAGAGCTGAAAACCCACACAACTCTGTCTCTTGCTAATGGATTGGGTATTTAGTGACACCACAGATTCAAGAAATTTTCCTTTTGAGGCAGCCAGTGGAAAGGTCAATGACATGCATTTTGTTATCCCTAAACAATGGTAAATCTTGGAGCCTTGAAAACCCAATTCTTGCTAAAAGAAATCTCTGTGGCATGAAATCTAGATATTTTCTTAATCTGAGTTCTTACTTAAGTTTATGTAAAACATTCACAGTGTACAGAGATGTTCAGAAAAGGCAATCAAACTCTCACTCTGGACAGCCACAAAACCATTCACCATTTGTTCTGCCTGGACAAAGTAAGTAATAAAATAAAGTCCCTTCTTGCAAGAGCTCCCCTAGAGGAAAAGCATCCCCACAATAACAATGCAGCCTTTCTTCAACACTCTTGCATCCAGAGAGTTTATAAATAAGTGATTCTTTTAGTGCCCCTCACAGTAAGAACAGAAGAAGCCTGTGTCCATGATAGGTAGATAGGCAAATAATTAATCATAAATTACCACTTTATAAAAATCAGAGCAAATAGAATTAGTGGTTTTCAGGCTGTTCTTACCCACTTCTGGGTCTGTTCATTTGAGCAATAAGTATCTTTGAGCTCTTTATTGAGAAATGATGAGTCCTTTGGTAGGAGTGCTCCACAGTCTCAAGAGTTTTGTTTGGGTTTTCCTACATAATTAATGTCAGGGAGGAAGGCTGTGTAGAGAAAGGCATGAAGAAAAGCATGTTCAATTATGGTACTTAAAGAATTTGTTCTCTTTTTAAGCTGAAAATTTGATTCATCACAAATGTAAAGAAAATGCAATTAGAGAGTGCAAGCTTCTGGTATCGCATTTTGTACAATACATGGCCATACCATGGGGAAATGTTGTAAGAAAGGTCCGTCTGTGTTCCACTTGCTGGCTTTTCCTGCTTGGAAAGACTCTTTGGTGATAAATGTGTTTAAAAATCCATTACAACTGGTACACTGGGTTGTTTTCAATTGGAAAGGGGGGGAAAAAAGCAGCATAAACAATTTTATCTTTCAAATGCAACTCATGCTGAAACATTCTGCTGCAGCATAATTTAAACTGCAGACAGATTGGAACAAATAATGCAGAACTGCTTTATTTTTAAAATATTGGTATACATAAAAAATGTATTATTCAAGGGATTTCTTTGGACTAGTTCTGAAATAGAAAATAATGTATGCAGATGGTCTTATATGCATATGTAAGTAAGAAATTTGAAGAAGCAGTAGCACACGAGACCCAGCTGTGATCTCATCAGATGCTCTACAGGGATGCTGCCTAGCTTGTAAACTTTATCTTTCCTTCTTTCCCTCTCAAATCCAAAGGTCCTGGTAAATATTTTCCATCTTTTATCCTTTTCTCTACCAACCATGTAGAATCTTCCCTTGTTGCCTCCTTCCTAGACTTCCTTGGTAAAAATATGATCATAGATAGGCTTCCTTATACTTTTATTTCTCCTGTTTAGTATCATTGCTTTTGTGCTCTTTATCCACTCTGTGTCTTCAGTGGCCACAAAGAATTTATTTTCTCTGTTGCCTGCTCTGACCATCTCTATGGCTAGAGTGTTTTCCAGGCTGCTTTGGAAGTGCTTAGGACAGAGAGTGCTCTGAGGTCTCTGCAGCACACTCATTGATTTGCTTGATCTTGAGGGAGCCAGTGCACAGATCTCCACTGTTAAACGGTGGTCATTGCTTCTCACACAAAAGCTCTTCCTGTAAGCCTTCCTATGCAGTTCTGTCATCAAAAAAATTTAAACAAGCTTGACCACCTTGTGTTTGTTCCCAGTGAACAGTCCTGCCTGTCAAACAGGTTTAGTAGGTGGATATTCCCCATTTTCAGAAAGCAGCAGTGACCTATACAGTTGTGGGGATCATTATGATTGCTGTAATACACTTTGAGTGGAAATCCAACAGCACTGACATTATATTTCTATCCTAGAGGCAGCTGGACCTGTTGCACCCTGTTATTTTTAAAGCAGGGATCACCAGTGTTTGATTTTGCAGCACAAACACTTCAAGTGGAAAGCAACCAAATGCAGTTTGTACTTAGTGCCCACTTATAGTAAATCCTTAGCTCTTAGCTCATGGAAAACGTGCATTAGTTGTTGATGAGGACTGCATTGTGGTAGATGCTGTATGATCAGAAAACAGAGTGTGTCTGCAGGAGCCTACAGTGCTGTCCTTGTGCTTGAGGGCAATATGCTGCCCTAGAGGCTTCCTGGCATTGCTTTCTGCCAGTGGAAATGGCAGCATCGGTGTTCAGGGCTGGCAGAGAGACTGAAGCATGATGGTGACTGCAGTCTGCTGCTTCCTCTGTATGGCTAAACTGAACAGCTGAGCCCCCTTACCTAACACACACCATCATACATATCTCCCTTTCTATTCCCAGCACATACATAGTATTGGAAAAGCACCTGGGATTCATCTTCTCCATCACAAGCATCAGGGCTAGTGCTAGGAAACTGTTGTGGTTTCTGTGTACTGGTGGCTCCCTGTAGAGAAAGCTGGGGGTTGTGGGGGAGGTCCCTCCAGCTGATTTGGGGAGAGCTGGGGGCAGTCGCAACCCTAAGCATTAGGAACCTCCATGGAGACAAGCTGAGGAATTTGTGATACTTCAGCAACAAAAAAAGCTATATATTTGCACTTGGACTTGCTCTTGGAGACACAAAACTCATCTGTCACTGGCCTAGCAGTTTAGATTTTTTTTTTTTTAACCCTCTTCATGTCCAGCAACTGTAGACAGGCAAAATTGTCTCAAACTCTACTGTCTTTCTTGGCCATTGACAAACATATTGATCCATTTCTGAGCAAAACAGAAGGAAGATAACCTTCAGCAAGTACCATCATAGCCACCTGGGAAAAATAAAAGTGACTCTCCAAGAGAATTGTCAGACATGGCCCTCTGTGGTGAGATGAGTTTTAACTTTTCATCTCCTGTCGATGGCAGTCAAAGGTTTCTGATCATTTGGGTTGGTCTGGACTAAAAGAATCTAGTTCCTATCACAATCAATTTTGAGGCCTAAAATTCTTTAGCCAGAAAAAGTGTAGAGCTCCTCTGGACAAGATCTATCGCCACGTGCTGATACAAGATGAGGTTTAACTGGGCTGGTGTGAATGAGGGGTTAATGTTTTCAAATGTGCCTACAGAACAGCTGCAGCAAGGTATTGCAATTATAGAATCATAGAATGGTAAGGTTGGAAGGGACCTCAAGGATCATCTAGTTCCAACCTTCTGCCATAGGCAGGGACACCTCCCACTAGTACAGGTCACTCAAAGCCTCATCCAATCTGGCCTTGAACACCTCCAGAGAGGGAACATCCACAACCTCCCTGGGCAATTGTTAAGATGCTGTGAAAAGTCACTGTCTTCAAAGTCAATATTGCCTTATTTGTAGGTGAACGAGAATCTTCTGATAGCCTTTCTTTTGGTCTGTAATAGATGATGTGGACCAAAGTATTAGAAAAAAATATTAGTAGGCAGCACCACAGAAGGCAGAAAGTATATTTGATTTCTGCCATTGAAAGAACTGGTGATGGGAGGGACAATTCAAAGCAAAGACTGAAAAAGGTGTTAAATTATTTTATCTCTCTGGTCTGTTCTACTGTACATTTCACCCTTTCAGCCAAAGAAACTGTATGTCAGGTGACATTTTATGTAAAAACAAATCTCAGTAAATAACCAGATAAGGTTAAGAGATGTCATTAATGTCAGTGATGTACATAAGTACCTTTAATAGGCATGGCACTAGCTGTAAGTGTGACTACTCTTTCTGAACACCTTACATTGGAATATTCTGTCAGATCCTTTTGATGTGCAGATATAATCTGTCTTTGAGCAGTAACTGTGCAGCTCACACAATGGTATCAGCATGTAGATCATGCACTTCAATTCTGTAAATGCATTCTGCTGCAGCAGATGGAGTAGCAGTTGTCTTTGAAATTGAGCTAAAATAAAAAAAAGACTTCTGTTTTTTTTTTGGGGGGGGGGGGGGGTGTGGGGTGGAAGGAGAGTGTGCCACTGGTAGGAATTTACAGAGTTCTCAAGATAGCAAGATGAATGCACCTGAACCCTCTTTAACTAAAACTTTTATCACCATAAGATAAAGATGTTGATTCGCTCTTCACAATATCAGTGTTTGGATTTTAAGAAACAGCCAGTTATTTTTGGTGCCCTAGTTTCCAGTTTTCTCATTTCCCCCCCTCTTCTATATAGAGACCTATTTTAGCAAAGAGACACTTCAGAAATCAAGCCTCTTCAATGAGATATAAATTGGACACGCAAAATCTCTAGACATTTGTGAATAATTCAGGTCCAGATAATGCTAATGTAAATATCCACTATTTAGCTGTGTCAGAATCAGTTAGTATCAGAGAAACAGTTTAATACCTATTCTTTAATGTTTTATGTGCATGTGAAAGGCAGTAATAAACTCTTCATTATGTCTCTGCTGGACAGAAAGTGATGGGATTAAACCCAGTGCCTTACCTTAAATATGAAAAGAAGCTTCTAGTAGTAAGGCAGTTAGCACTTGAATAACTATTCAAGTTATTGGGAACTTGAATATATATAACTATTGGGAAGCTGAACAATCTCTGTTGTTTGAGGGTTTTATGAAAAGCTTAGATACCTGTCAGGAATAATCTGTTAGATTTGGTTCAGCTTTGCAGAAGATTGATTAGGTGAGATCACAAAGTCTTTTTCAGTTTCTCTTTCTGTCATTATATAGCTGTATATATCATGCTATATGATGGATATATTCTGAATTTCATGCACGTGATTTAGCAGGTGTAAGTGATTCTATTCCCACATAGATACACATGTATACAAGGCTCACAGACCAAGATATATCAATAGCTTACAGATGTGACCTGCTGGATGAGTAGTTCCATATTTGGATTTCTAATTTTTGACACTGTGGGATGAAAAGCTAATCACGCTAATAATAGTAAAGGCCACTTTATCTACCAGGTTGGCAAGAGCAGAGCAGATGCAGAGGTTTTGCTGGGGAACCTATTTCTCATTCTCAGCTCCAGGAGAATTCCGCAGCGAGGCCACAAGGTGGCAGATGAGCTGCAAAGATTGCAGGTTAATGGCTGCGAAATAAAGAGACTGCCAGTGACAAATTGGAAAGGAGGAAAAAAATAGAAAGAAAAAAAAAAAAGAAAAGGAAAACATTACGGACCGAGTTATTAGTGTGTTTTTAGGTGCTTTCCTGTCAAATAACAGAGTAAATCAAATGCCCCCATCCCCATTGCAGCCGATTTGGGTTCTGATAGTGCTTGGCAATACTAACTCAACCATGGCCAGTTTTTGGGTAGGCTTCTTGTCTTGGGCATTATTTTAAAAAAACCCAAAAACCACCCAACAAAACCAAAACTGCGTTTGGCATTTTGTCAATGTTCAGATTGCATCAATTCAAGCATAAATTGATTTTTATCCAATGCCTTGAATCTGTGGTGAAGAAAAACAAGAGTTTCCTTGTGACTGGAGAGTGTACAATTGTGTGTTTGTTCTGGAGCCCACAGCTGGTTGTTTAAATGCTGTTGCATGTCTGATGCTTGTAGCAGAATAGACAGAAGTGATAAACAATTGGCAGCATCTCTTTTCTGCAGTTTAGAACCAATGACCGGAAACACTGAGCAGGGGATCCCAGTTCTGCTCTGAGCAGTTTGTCTGTTGTCTGGCAGACTCATTGCCTCTCTAGTGGCTCGGCAGTACATTTTTGTCTGATTTACACAAAATCTGTTCTGTGCAACTTAGAACCAGGCTCAGAAAAACATCCTTCTGGTCTACTACTGTTCTCCTTTTGGGATGACAGTGTCTGAACCACTCCACCTCAACAAACATGGTGCAGACAGGAAATAATCCTGAGCATCTCTAATTCTCTTCAGCTTTTCTCAGACTACATGAGCTAAGCCCCATCCTGCACCTTGAACACACTTAAGGGAAATTAATAAGACTAGAGAATATTGTTGCTTCTTTAAACTCCTGGGTCAGTTTTCAGGTGCTATAAACCCTCTCAGCCTTCACAGAGAGAGTCGCTGTTGGCACATGTCTGGTCAGTGTCCTCTGTCCCTGGCCATCCTGGGGATGAGACCAGGAGGCTCTTCCATGCTGTGCTGTGTGTACTGTCACGAGGATGCTCAGATGCTGAATGTTCAAAAGAGGCTGTTTTAGCCCACCCACAAGGATTCAGCATCCTGGAGCTGTTGCGAGGGCCAACAGCCAGTACTGCTCTGGGCATTTTGCCTGGGCACTAGTCCATGACCAGCTCAGACAAAACCAGTCTCTGATCGACACGTAAGTCTGATAGAGCTGGAAACCTGTTGGAGCAGACAGCACTGCAGATATCCTGCCCCCCTGACACCACTTGGTTGACCATCTCCTTTCTTTTCTTTCAAGTTCTGTTTCACTTGGTTGATTTAAAGAAAGACCAGGTTCTCCTTCAGATTTTTCTGAGACTGATCCTGTTTTTGTTAGAGCCATATGAAGCATGGAGTAGCTTGCAGGTAGTGACAATCCCTTGCTAGCAGTAATAACCATAACAGGAACAAAGACATGCTGCTTGCTAATGGAAACGTTAATAGTGGTTCCATTGCCTTTGTAGTTTTAAATAATTTTACTGAATAGTTAAACAGCAATTTATTCTTTTTGTTTTGAAAGCAGTCCTCTCATTCTTCAGCTTGCTTTTGTTATGTCGTTGTTGATTTTCCTGTGCTTGATCTTGTATTTGCTGTGTAAGAAGGATATATACTGAAGTACTTTTAGAATGGAGTAGCTAAATGAATTTGCTGCCTGTGGTCTCATGAAAGGCTTTGCAATTATGTGACTGAATCTTTTGTTGTAAATAATTCAGCCAGTATTAATTAAAAATTCTTGTTTAGTAATCACTGGGTTCTGTATCTTCTGTTTATTAGTTTTCCGTTTATTACAATAGTCTCTCGTAATTGTCACTGAAGGAACTTTCCAAGTGTATTCTAGAAGGGTCCAGTGACAGGTTAAGTGGCTGGAAACAGATTCCTGTCAATGTTATTTTAAAATGTTGTTCTCATTTCTGTTATTTTTCTTACCTCATTGTCCTATAGAACAAGAATAGCCAAATTTTCAGAGTGCAAAAGAGGAATGTTCACAGTTCTTTTTGCTTTATGGTTGATTACAGTGGTTAACCATAATAAATCAAGAATCCTTAATGATTAAATTGATCAGAACTCAGCAAAATAAAGAATTCCTTTCAAAGGGTAAACATAAATTAATAGCTTATGGTTGGCAACAAATTCAGCTTATATTCAGAGAAGAAAGGTGCTGGGAGGTACAGATTTCTGAAGTATCTAAAGTGAACAACAAGGTAGCCTCATGATGATGTCAGCATCCACAGCTTTGACTGGCTTTGGAGAAGTCAAGGGCATTCAGGAGTAGCCACAAGTTCTGGAAGCATGGACAGAAGAGTCTAATGGTTCCTTGCTGGAACTGGCACAGCAGAGACTGGAAGGGATGATTTTTCTCTAAGCTGCAGTACAGATACTAATGAGATAAAATAATTTGTTTCAGGTATTTTTTGTCACTTTTCTCCTTTGCGTTTCCTGATTTATCTTGCTTAGCTATTTCTGTCCCTGAACAGCAATTCTTACAAAACCTCATCACTGCAAAGTATGTGATTTTCACAGTTATCACAAATCTTATACAATTCTAAGTGTTCTTTTTTAATGAGCAGTTTTGATACTACCCTTCAAAAATGAACTGTGGTGTTTGGGAGTAACCTATCCCCCGCCCCCTCCCGAATTCACCAGAGCAGACTCATCCGGATGGNAATTAGCCTCAAACCAGCCCATGAACCCACTAGGATCTGACACCCAATGAATAATTTTCTGAAGGGAGAATAACATGTGCTATTACCTTTGCTGACCACACCACATTGGGTATTTAAAAGGTTAAGCAGTAGGGAAGTGGCTGTTAAGAAGTTACAAGGAGTGCACAGTTTGTTAAGCCTTCTGGACAGCCTCAGTCTCTTGAATCATGTTTCAAATTTTGTCTGACATCCTGAAGGAGGTCAGTGTTCTTTTGCTAAAGCTCAAATGGCAAGATCCTGTGCACAGGGCTTGCTTGCATAGATGTGTGCTTACGAGCTCGTCAATCCTTGCCTTCCTTTAAGACAATCAGAGTCAAAATACAGGAGTTGTAGGGTGTTATTCTTCTATTATTTTATTCTATTATTATATTTTATTTTATTCTATTATTATATACATTATTTTAACATAATTAAGATGAATCACATCCTTGAAGTATCTGAGTCTCCCTGCTGACCATAAAGACACATTGAGTTTGGCAGCTGACATCCTCTCTGTGGATGCTTAAAGTGAGATGAAATCCCACCCACGTAGATTTTGTGAGACAAAGCAAAAAGACTTTGTATGGTATGGTGTCAGGAGAACTTAAATGCTGTGAAGCTGCATTCATTGTGTGAGTCAGTGATGCTATTGTTTAAAGTTTGTGGACTAGCTAGATCAACATAATGACTACACTGCCAGTCTTTTTACTTGTTTATAGTTAAGATACTGTGATTAGCTATAAGATTATACCATAGTTGCAATAGTAACATTTTAATTGTGCTTGATTATGCTATGATATATTTTCTAGGTCAGAAAAAAGGAGAAGCTGTCTCCAAAAGACTGAAGTAATTACTGACTTAAAAGTCCACGTTTTCTTTATAGATCAGGTTATAATTTACAATGGGCCCATATGAATTTTTGCTCTGAGTTCTGTCTGGGGAATCTCAGGTGTTTCATATACTTTTTATAAAGTGCTAAAGTGATATCTCACTTGAGAACTGAAATGGAGAAGCTCTGGCTTGGTAATAGCTGTGGCTGAACATTATCTCCTCTTTACATCCTACTGCGTTTTAGTTACACACTAAAGTAAATGGATATAGTACTTTGATGGGAAGTTTTTTCTGTCATTATAGGCCTGTAGTGCTCATGATTGCCTGCCTTGCTGTAAGACAACTGTCTGAAGTGGAGGCAATACCAGAAGATGGGGATGGCAAGCATATTTTTTGGCAACTTTGGTAGAAGACGTCCTGAAAATTAAGTTATTGCTAAATCTGGATAACATCTGCATTCTTACAAGTACCTACACAGGAATGAAAGCATAATACAGGAATCAGTAAAAAAGAATTGCTTATTTATAACCTTTGTAACTCTTACAAGTGAAGCTTTGAAGAAGGCAAGGTGAAGGAGATGATGGATTTGGAATACATTCCCCCTGATCCTGGTAACCTGTACATGTCAGAATCCATCATTAGAGAGTATTTCTTGTCTTAAGCTCCCAACTGCCTTTCCTGTAAGGAACCTGCAAAAGAATATTTGTGGTATATTGTAGCAGATGAAAGATTGCCACAGCTGATTAGCCGCCTTTTGTATAGTTTTTTACCAGAGTCCAGAGGGACAGGGATCTGCTCGAAAGAGTCCAGCAGAGGGCTGCAAGGATGATTAGGGCACTGGAGCACTGCCTGATGAGGAGAGGCTGAGGGACCTGGGGTTTTTAGTCTGGAGAAGAGAAAACTGAGAGGGGATTTAATATATGTTTATAGATATCTGAGGTCTGAGTGCCAGGAGTGGGGGGACACAGACTCTGCTCACTTGCTCCCTGTGATAGGACAAGGACTGCAGCACAGGAGGTTCCAGCTCAGCACAAGGGGAACTTCTTTACTGTAAGGGTCACAGAGCACTGGAACACTCTTCCCAGAAAGGTTGTGGAGTCTCCTTCTCTGGAGACTTTCAAGAGCTATCTGGATGCATTCCTCTGTGACCTGAGCTAGATTGTATGGTCCTGCTCTGGCAGGGGGGTTGGACTTGATGATCTCTTTGAGTCCCTTCCAACCCCTAACATCCTGTGATCCTGCAATTCTATGTCTTTTGGTATTCTTATTTCTGTTTCTTCCAGTGACAGACATTACAAGAGAAGGGGTTTTCACAAATGTGAAAATGTCCTTTGCTTTTTTCACTCTGGGTAGCTCCTTTTTGCAGCCAATAAGGTGTTATCCAGGTATGATCTGGAAAAGTTCTACACAATGGCTCTGAGTCATTGTGCAACACTGGTAAGACATTATCAACAACTGAATCAGTAGCACACTGGATTTTCTTTTCATATCCTACTGCACACATGTCAGCTGAGATGTCCATTTGGTAGAGATGCTCTTATTAAAATAATTATATTTCATATATATATATATTCCACCCCCTACCCCCAGTATTATTATTGCAACCAAATATTTTTAAATGCAAGAAATGCAGACCATCAGAGTATTTTTCACTCCATTGTAGCTGGCCACTCTTCAAATGCTGTAATACCACTTGCACCTGACTTCTACAACAGGACTTTTTGTCTGGGGCTGTTATTAGATGGAGATGCTATTAGACAGATCTAGACCCTTTGCCTCCAACTGTTTTTAGAAATAACACTTGTCTGGGAGTGGTGCAGTGTTCAAGTGACACCAAGTAACCGTGCCCATGTTGCCAGGCTCTCTTATTCTGGGAATGACCAGCTCTGCCCAGGAGTCTCATGATGCTCTGGGAAACCTTGGTCAAATCTCCCTTGGGAGCACTCTGACAGTGTGCCAGGATGGGCAGCATTCCAAAGGCTGGGAACATTAGCTGGCATTATTGTTTTGCAATAACCGAAGTTACATATAGTTTGATATCACAGCTTTGTGCCACTTGCTGCCAGTAAAAAACCCTAAAATTTATAGTCTCTGAGACTGAGAATTAAAGGAATACATGATTCAAGAATTCAAGATCTAAATAATTCTATTAGATATTATCCCCTTCAGATGAATACCTCTAAAAGGCAAAGTTCACATCATTCCCAACTGCCTCCAATCACAGATAGAGCTGCCTCACTTCAGACATTGTGGCTATTGGTGGGAATTGAATCCATGACCTTTGATATGAAAAGAGTTAGATCTAAGCCAAAAAAAAGTAAACCTTTTATCTGTAAGAAACCAGAAGATTATTACAGACACTGAGGCTCACTATTAGATGAAGACATGATTATACACTAAGCCAGTGTATTATTACACTTTCATTTCCTCTGCTGAAAGGTCTATTATCCTCTCTGTGAACATGATCTAATGTCTGTTGAAGTCAGTGTGAGCTTTTTGTTGACTTTAATCGACTCTGAATCATGATCTAAATGTGTGAGCCTCTTCATACCTGCTAGAAATAAACAGAATGTAAGAAGTATTAAGTGATCTTTGCATGTGTGTATATATAGATACGTGCATATATATATATATGTATATATATGTATATGTAGATATGCATACACACACATATATCTATGTATGTTTGCATATCTATCTATCTATATGTATGTATATATAAATATGTAGATATGCATACATATATATATTGTTACAGAAGGGGTAATTAATTACTGCGAGATGATATTTTAAAAATATTAATATATAGTTTATTAATATTAAATATTCAGAACTCGCACCACCCCGACCACCATTTAATAATAATAACAGGCTCTTTGCAACGTTATGGAAACTATATACAGGTTATAATAGGATCTGGAAATAACTATTAAATATATACATTAACTGAACTCGATTTAAACTGGCAGAGAAGGTTTTGCGGTCAGTATGCCGCTTGCGGCCAGTTACGCCGCTTGCTCACTAGATGGACACAAGGAGCAACTTTCTGCTTATGGCAGAAGGCAATTAATAATTACAAGAGGCTTTTGGTATTTACTCACAAAAGGTATTATCTGACAGTACCCAAGGCTCCTGGAGGGGTTGCTGTCGGTAGCTGTCAGAGGCTTTAGAGTTTCCCCAGGCTTCTGGGCACTGGAGAAGGAAAATAGACGATCTCTGACCTGTTCCTGGCTTTCTGGATGATCTGTGTCATCTCCAGGGCCTCCGTCTGGGCAGAAGGCTTTCAAGTGCAGGCAGGATGTCTTGCGATGTGCAGTCTGGGCATGGTGTCATGCTGGCTATGCAGGCCGAATGTGTGCAAGTATCGGAGCCTCAGCTCAGGGTCGATGAGACAGCAGGCAGGATGCAAGCAGACACACCTTGTAATGGCGAAAGGCACGCACCCTGTGTTCCCTGATCCTTTTATCCAATACAGCCCGAAGATCAATGGGCCTTTGGACACGAGATAGCCAATCAAATGGCAGTTAGCCAAGATTTGGCCATATTGGGCGAAGCCATAGGCTTGCTTTACCCTTTTTTGGGCAGAACATGGGCCTTGCATAAGGCAACCCTGTGCACCTTGTTTACTGCAGTTGCTGGGCAGGCCACAGACCCCAGACTTAGTGGCGCCAGGTTCTTTGTCCCTTTTCCCACGGTTGCTCTCCCCAAAACAGAAGGAGGGAGAGCAGAAAAACATGCCTGGGCAAGCCAGGACATGTACAAACCTAATTTGGCCTGTTTAGGCCTACCACGACATATATGCATATCTATATATACATTCACTTTCCATGTAAACACTATTTTGGACACAACAGAATGCTTATCTGAAGGTGATGACAAGATGTATGAAAAAATCCAGCCCAAATTTAATCAATGGATTATAAGGGGGACTTTGAATAAAACCTATAAAAGAGATTAGCAGATGAAAGGCAAAAATCAGATGGGAGTTTCTGAGAGTAGCCTTCCCAAAGAGAGGAAACTGAGGCAGTGTTTCACAGTGGGTGGTTTTCCTTTGATTGCTCTAAACAACCTGCTTATCTTGATTCTGATAAACATTGTCTTACAGCAATACTTTTTATAATTGGCATGGCTTTGTTTGAGATTTATTTTCTGCCGTCTCTTTCTGTGTTACTGAGATGATTGCATACTTTTTTCCTTCTTCTGAGTATTTTCCTCAGGTATTTTAACCAGTGATTTCATCCTAGTTCTAAATAAAGCATTGGAGTGGGGGACTCAAATGATTATAAAAAAGCCATGTAAACCAAGTCATCTGTTCTAGATAGGGCATCTAAACTCATCCTTTAATCGGTGGAGAGGAATATCAGCTCCACATACCACATGTTAGACACTTAAGATGAAACGAAACATTTATTTGGAAGATGCCCATCAGTTTGCAGAATGCTCATGAGCCCCTTAAGCCTGTGAGAAGTCACATGGCAGTTCTCTACCTCTGCACCTGTGAGCTCCCAAGTCTTTCCTGTTCTGGGCTTTAAATATCTAATCCATACCTAATCTATGAGTCTACCTGAGCAGCTCCATCAGAGACCTGGTTTGCATTTGCTATGGTACAAGGCACTGAGTTTCACCATGAATGTCTTAAACAATATGACAGAGAGCATGAGAGCTGTCATTAAAGGTTGGCTCCCTGAAGGTAGAGTGGGTCTAAATCCAAAACTCACTTGCAGTGAATCAGCACTCTGAAGCTGTGCAAATAATATGGAAATTTTTCCTACCTTTATAGTCCTGGACTTTGTGAAAGAGACCCAAAGATTTGGTAATTTAATTATTTTAAATTGTTGCCAGAGGATAATGCTCTTATGAGGACAAGACCAGGGCTTTAGGTCCTATTTTAAATGACAAGAAAAGGACTTCAAGTCATCTTCAAGTGCTTAACCTAAATCTGTTAGGTTTGGTTTTACTACTGTGTATAAAAATGATCACACTGGTCAAACCAAAGGTTGTCTGGCATTTTGCACTATTGCTGACATTCCTGATATTCAGGAAAAACTGAGGAGACCAATAACAATTATATAGAGAGCTATCCTGCTGTATGTACCCTTCAACTTCTGTTAGTCAACAGTTTAGGAAATTCCTGAGCCATGGGTTTAATAAGTACTGCTATGTTTAACAGCCAGTCTCAGTCTTCCCCTCTGGTGTTCTAGTTAAATTTTTGTGCAGAGTAGGGGATTTTTCTAAAGGTCTTCTTTCCTGGCAGCTCCATCATATTTTCATGTTATTCCCTTGGCAATTCATTGGTGAGCAACTAAATTGGACTCCAAAAGGAAACGTACATGCCACAGTTCTGCCTACACCTCAGCTCTCCCTATTTTTGCACAGTGGTGAAATTAGAAATCATTATTATGACAGTCAAAACTTCCATTTCCACCAGTGGAAATTACCCCTGTTGGAAAGCAGGTGGAAATATTATCCTGCAAATTGTGGTTGATTGCCGTAAGGAGTCTGTGTAAATGGAATTGCAGTTGTGCAGCTACCTCAGTAGATAGATCAATTTAAATCTATAGTATAGACAAGTATAGACAATAAACTAGCAAACATTCTCAGCAGACTAGCTATTTCAGCCACAATTATTTATTGTAGTGGAGATTAACATACATTTGATGTGTGTTTATAAAGGGCAACAGAATACACCAACAGAGAGATCATTACACGGCATACGGCTGTGGGTTGCTTACTGCTGGGATCAAATTCTCTTTTCCATTGAACTCACAGAAATACTGACAGAACTAAAACCTTTTGTAGTTTGTCACCATCAATAAAGAAATCACCTGGCCAGTATTATGTTTCTGTAAATAAAGGAAAACTATCATAAATCAGCCACTCACTTTTTAAATAAAAAAAGGTATCTTAGTACCAACACAGTCTTGACAACTTTGAGCTCTTTGAAGGGCTCACAGAGACTTAATTCAAAACCTTTTGCAAAGAGTAGAAATAACTTGTAGGGATCTGAGACCAGACTTTCTGAATTTCCCTATCCTCTCCTGCATCTTCTAATCAGCTGACATCAGCATTGTACATACTACAGGAAATGAGAATGCTTTTTGTACTCTATTACTGGTCTATAAATCATATTTTGATCAAATGAGCCTGGAAACTCAACGTGGAGACCCAACCATGTGTTATGTAGCAAGAATGTAGATGCAGAATGGGAATCACCATGGGTTGTTTCCTCCACTGTGCAAATGAGGGCAGACTGAATGGCACATTATTTGGAGGTCTAGGATATGTTTGAATGACACAAACTGTGTCCCATCTTGGCACCCAGAACAATTGGATGTGTGCATTCTTCTCTGTAGCATCTTCTGCTTGCCTTACATGCAGCTAGAGGAGCTTGGGTTGTGACATGGCTAGTTCCAAATCTGTGGATGAACATTGATCTTTAGAGAATAGCATTAAGTTTCTGCTGCAAAGAACCAGCTTTTTTCCAGTAACAATGTAGTGCCCCTAGGGAGCTGATTTAGACAGGAAATAAGGATTAAAAGGAAGGAAATACGGTTTATAGCAACAGTAATTTTTTTTGATGTTACCATTTTGGTGCACTTAGCAGGGATGGGCAGGCTGTCTGATCAAATTTACATTTGACCTTGTGACCTCAATTTGCCTCAATGTCAGTGGAGACAAGTAGGCACTGCTAAGACATGACTTATCTCCTGATAATAGGCATTTGAGGCAGATGAAGCCCCCAGAAGTGCTTATTTCTTTCCATTGATCATATAGGTCAGATAGAAGTGCTCATGTTACAGATACGTAAAGATGGGAGGTGTGGAGTCTCCTGATATGGCATTACACTCAGTGCAGAAAAGCACTTTCCACCTGTTTTCCTCCCAAGTCAAAATGAAGCCACTCAGCTGCATGGTTAAATCCTTTGGGCAGGAAATATCTTCCTGGGATGCTGATGTCATAGTCATAGAATCATAGAGTCATAGAATGGTAAGGTTGGTCTGTACAAGTCTTGGAATAACAGTAAAGGCTCTCAGAAGAGAAGTAATGATAATTGGTATATCTTATTCTCTTTGGCTTGATACCTGATTTCTGATGAGATGTGGATGCTCAGCACTTTACAGTATGGGAGATTCAACCTCTATACTGAGACCTGTCACAGAATTTATAAAACACAACTGACATTAAAAGAGAGTTAAAATAAAGAAGAATTGCTGTGAGAAATGAGCTTTTATCAGTTTAGAGGATTCCGTTCCCGCATAAACTTTTATTGGCTGCAACACCTTTATTACTGGAATCAAATAGGGGCTGGTTTTCTGAATCTCATTTTGGTCTTGCAGAGATACTTTGGGTTATTACATTGTTTGGTCTGGTCTAAGTGTAGCTGGTACTATGTACTCCTTTCTTCCTCTCTCTTTTCTGGAAAATTATTTCTATCCTTAAGTCAAAACTGCTAATCTTAGTAAAAATCATCCTGCCCATTACTAACATAGTAAAACTTTACATGCATTCCAGGAACTTACATGCCTTTCACAGGACTCACATCTACCAGATATGATGAAGGAAGGTCTTGGTGGGTTTGGGCAGCCTTGTTACACTTGCTTCTGTGCTCTGATTTAGATTCACTGATCATTAGCCCCACACATAATATGCAAACAATTTAAACTTGCTGCTGTAATTACATTAAAAAAAAAAACATTTTTTTAACGTTTATTTGTTGTTTTTTTTTTTTTTTACATCACATTTAAATATAAATGAGTACTGTCAACAAAGACAGTTATGAGATAAATACTGGCTTATGTTTCTGTTCACGTACAGATTGTTTCTGACTTTAGTTTCAGTGTTTCTGAATCTCAGGCATCTTTCTAAATGTTCTGTCTTAGTTTATACAAAAATAAAAATAACCTGCTGCAAAAAGTGATTGTTTATTCTTTATAAATAGAAAGTGAATTTGTTGTTTTCCAGGCTGCTAACTATCCACTGCTACACAGTGTATAAATATATTACCAATTTATGTAGAAAAATCGAGGAACATGGATCAAAAAGGAGGATCAAAAGAAAACTGAAGTTGGACTGATCTGTTCTTTCAGCATCTATAATTGGACATTAAAGAAATCTCAATTTATTTTTACATTATGAAGAGTATATGAAATCTAAAAATAGAGTTAATTTAGCTATTGTATATCTCTGTAATACATTATGTGCATACATAATTTTCTAAGAAAAAAACAATGCTCAACATATACAAAAGGACTGAAAAAGGTATGGTTGAGAGTCTGCTGCCCTGAATTAGATGAAATTCAAAGGAGATAATGAGGTGATGTGAAGAATGGTCTGAAATTGTTAATTTTCTGTTTACTGTAGACCTCTAAGTACACCCAAAGGGCATTGTTAGTGGGTAGGCAGTCAGTCCACATCATCATGTTATAATTTTATCCTTTGCATGAATGAACCTCATAAATGATTGCAACTTTGTAAGTGGTTTATGAGCTTGTGGAGTTTGTGATTTTTCTGTTGTTTGAGTTTTGGAGTTGTTTGTTTGGCTCATATGATGTAATTTTGGCAGCCAGGATATAAACAATCAACAGCTTACCTCTCAAATGAAGCAACATTTTCCCCTCCCATCTTTGTGCTGGCTCATGTAGAGTACTGAAATTCTCTTTGTATATTTGGGCACTTTCATGCACTTTTCATGGAGGACTGTGCTAAGCCAAGTGGCATGAAGTAGTGCACTTCAAAAAGGTCAAAACTACAAATGTCATATTACAGAGCACACTTTAACCACTTTTGTGATGCTGATATAAGCAGGATAACTGAGACAATGGAGGAACAATTACCTCAGGAAACCACCTCCTCTCTCAGAGTCCATCTTGTAATTCTCCCCTAGGTGGGGAGAAGCAGGACCCCCAGGGCAATGCATCACACCCATGTGGCACTGGGTAAAAGAGTAGACTCCACACAACTCAGTGAACATTAACTCAGATGGAACCCTGGGCTCACAAAACAACCCTGACCATTTTAATTTGGTCCGTTCAGAACTGTGGACACTTGGGTCCACTGTGCGTGTGGGGGTAGTAACTTTTCCCTGATGTCAGTTTTCTGCTGCATGTTAACTTGTGGGATGGAAGAAATGATCCTCAGCTGCAATGATCCAGCAATGTGTGTTCCCATGTTAGCAAATAAATCAACACATGCTGCCTCTCTCTGTCAGGATACCTCTGAATGCTGATCAGACTCTTGCAGTGCTTGTATCATATGTTTGGGGTTTTTCTTGGTGCATAATATGCTCTTTGTAGCCAAGAAGTGGATCTGCAAGGAGGAATTACTGCACCAGTTCAATGGCATCGCTTCTTCTGTAGCTACATTTTTCTTGTCCTTAATATTTCTTTCTCCTCCAGAAGCTTAACAGATTGAGCAGGTCTCTGAATTTGAAAAACTCGGTTTTGTAAAATGCAGTTTAACAAACTGTGAAACTCCTGACAGTACAAAAACAATATTAACATTAGATGATGATTAGAGGTATTGGAGCCTGATTCTTAATTGGATTGTTACAAATGAAACACATGGACCATTAAAAGAAGATCAAACATGGTGGCACTCAGTAGGGACAGAAGGCTTTGGCAAAGACAAATTGTTCATTAAGGTCATATGATGACTCTAAGTAGCAGTTGTTAACACCAACTTCCACTCTAATGGGATGCTTTTTGGTGCCTGGCTAATTTTCCTCCTCATCTTGTGCTGCTTTAATTGGCTTTTTCTTCTTTTATATGTTTTCTTTGGATGTGTCACCGTCAGCTGTAAGCACTCTTGCCCTGACAGTCTCCTGACAAGTTTGCCTGTTTGTTTGTGCAGCCATTAACTAAGTCACTGACTGACACTAGGAGACACATCAGTTCTGTTCAGCCTGGTGGGAATGCTCCAGTGCACATGAAAGCCCCCTGCTACTTTCTATTATCCTGCTTGTTTCTCTGTTCCGCTACGGCTATCTCCTCAGCCACAATGCCAGACCTAAAGATAACTGTTTCTCTGTACCCAAGCAGCTTCTTTTCTCATCTACCTTGCCTGGATCAGAAGGGATTCCATCATAAAGACTGTGTGATACCAGCACAGGCAAGGAACAAGGCCTCAGTAAAGAGATCCTCCAAGCATACCAATATGGTATATTAGTGGTTTACAAAAGATTTGGTTCTGGGGAAACCTTTCACCTTGCATTTATGTGTTTTTGACTAATTTCAAGATGAACCACTATTTCTCTAGTATTTAATGTTCAGAGTTCTGCAACGAGTAGCATTTAGCACTGGGCAGCTAGTGGCAGCTGAGCTGAGCATGGGGTACACACTGTCCAGTGCCCTGAGCTCTTGCCTCTTTGTTTACCACATCTATACCTTACCTCCCATGCTGAGTCTTGTCTGCAGCTCTTCATGGAGGCTTTTTTACCCTGAAAGGGTCAGGTCAAATGGATGTTGCTAGGTCAGGCCTTGTCCCAAGACTCTACAGTTTGGGCTATAGCTGAGACATGCACTATTGCGTAGAGTCTGGGAAACCTCCAGAGTGTGACTGTGTTTTCCAAAGTGTGTTGGCCATGTACAGACAACAGGAGCTAGCAACTACCACTTCTTCAGATCAACTCATACAGCTTTGCCTGGTCATGCAGCTCAGTGCACCACTAGATTTAGCACTTCCATTATTCAGATTCCTGCTACACAGTTCTACTGCTGCTGACAGAGTACATGCCCCCAAACCCCAAGCTCAAAGCATTAAAGATACAGTTGCCCTTTGTGTTTATTTGTCCAGCTGTTTGTACATCATGCAACAATGGGAATATCACCCTGATGGTTCTCATCAAGCATCTGTTGTACCTATTTTTACTGCTTGATTGCTTTATCCATACTCCTAGCACACAAACTAGCTCCAGTTATTGGCAACACCAAGTATTCAATCCATGCCATTTATCTTTAAATGCTGTATTTGAACATTTTCCCAGTTTGCTCATCCTCCTCTATACAAATACCATGTGTCTTGTGCAGACCTTCATTAGTCCTCTGATGGATGACAGGCAGCCTGCTCATTAGTCCTGTGTTTAGCTGGTTATCAGTCACACTCTCAAGCTTTTCATCCTTTGAGTTGTACAGCTACTTTTATTGAACTTCACTTCCCCCCCCCCAGGGCTTTACAGCACTTCTTTAGACATTTTTTTAGACAGAAGAAGCCTCAAAAGATTTCTATAGACGTAGTACTGGTCAAGAAAAGACTGAAGAGGGGAGGGATGCTCTATTTCAGCTTTGTCCCCAATAGTTTAAGGACTTCTGAGGCTCATGACAATGTTCTTTTAGCTTGATTTACCCTTCTTTAATAACTCGTGTTATATTTTTATAGTCAGTGGGATCTGCCTGTATGCAGTTCTGCTGTATGCTCTCATGTGCAGACTCTGTGCAGTTAGATTTATGAATTAACCAAGTGCTTGGGAAGCAAAATAACCAGGTACTACTCTGGGGGAAGGGGCTGTCAATTTAGCCTGTAGCTTTGCTTGAAAAATTAGACTCGCTAAATGTGTACAGATTCTCCGTCAGTCAGCTGCTACAGCTGTGTAGCTTTGATGAGTTTGAGGGTAATTGGTGTTCTTCAGAGAAAAAGCCTACAGCAGACATGAGGTGTGATAAGAGCATCTATCTCCACACAGACCTTGATTTTGCTGCTGATATTGTGAGATGAGGTCTTTTCCCATGAGGAAATCCTTTGGTATAAAGATTTCCCAAGCTGAGCAGGGCCATCTGCAGACAGGTGGCAATATTTGCAACATGGTAGCCTGTGCTCAATAAGGGTAGAAATTACTTTGGTAATAGACTTGCTTTCAGTAAAGACTAAATCATGCTTCTCTCCTCTTGGTAAGATTAGCACATCATGTGTATTCTAAACACTGTCTCTCAAGTTGTCTGGCTTGATTTGGGGCAATGGAAGTTACATTTTTTCCTCCTTTCTGCTTACAGTACTCTTCAGTTGTAGAAGAAGTAGCTTTTCAAAGGAGAAATCACACTTTGCAATGCTTTAATCTTTGTAAACTCAGAAAGCTGGTGTTTATAATAGCTTCCAATTATTTCTTATAGCAAGCCTGGCTGATCCTAAGGAGTTATTGATGTAATTGTGTTTGCTTCTTGTTAGGTAAATGATATCCTCTAAAGTGTATCAAGTAAAATTAATTACTCCATCTTTTATTGATCTGTTTGGTTCATGCAGTAGATTTGCCTTTTATTACTGATTGGCTGATGGTGTTCACAATATAAGATGATAAATAGATTCTTCTGTTGTGCAAAGTATCACAAAAGAAATTGGCCACTAAAGTCTTTTTTCTTTGCAACATATGTTTAACTGATACAGAAAGGAGATCTTTCACAATGAATAAAAAGCAAAGGTAATCTTTGTAATAGGGAGAGGTAATTCCTGAGAACTGAATCTGCTTTCTCTGGTTATGGAGGGACTATTCCCTATAGAAAATACCCTTCTCTATAAAATACTCTTCTCTTGTAAACTTGACTAATCATTGAGTTCATTAAGACCATTGTGAAGAACGAATGATGGAGAACAAACACAGGTTGCTACAGGATATGAAACTTTTAACTTCAGTGAAATTGCCTTGTCTAATGCCACTTCTTGACGATATCCAAATTCACATCTGATTGCATATTATGTTGTTGTTGAAAGATGGAAGTTGAAGGCCTTGGACTGCTCTATTGCCCTTAGTCAATCGTTTCAAAGCCCTTTGGGTGAAGCAAATGGGGTTCAGACTGAATCCATCACCCAGAGTGCATAAAGACTTAATTATGGCATGTGCAAGAGTGTGGTGGTATCAGTCAGCTACCTACTGTAGCACTATGCTTCTTGTTAGTGTATCATAAATAAAAGAGGAGTTATGCTGAGAAAACACAGTTTGAGAATCAGGACCCTAATCTTGCTGAAGTTAGTAGTAATGTCTGCCTTTTTTTCTGCATGAGCAAGAGAAAGCTGCTTCCACAGGAGTTACTGAAGGTAGAAAATTATGAGATAATCAGAACTGGGCCCTTTGGTTATTTTCTGCTGTTCTCTTCTAACCTTCTGCTTATTTTCATAAGAAAATGCAGAGCAATATTAATTTGTCTTATACAAACCACATGTTCTGATTAAACAGACTCCTGCACCTGGACTGTTGCTCCTCCAGAGCTCCTTTGCATACCCCACTCCCTAATTGCCTGCTACATTGACCTTCCAGTGCTTTGTGCAAAATGCTGAATAATGACCAAGAGCAATGTTATAATAACTTCACTAGTGTGTTAAAATATGGGAAAAGAGCTACTTTATTATGTGGAGCAGCTGGTACTCATTCCAATAGGATTTACCAAAAAACTTTTTTTGCTTCTGGCTTTAGAATGAGTCATAACTGATCTCAAGGGGATAGTTCAATTAATCTCTGAACAAAACATAATTATGATAAGTATTTTGGAAAATTTAATTATTCTGCTCATGGGAACATACAGCCTTTAGAAGAGATCAGCTTCTTACCAGATTTATTTGGACTAGTGATTTGTAAAGGGACGAATAATGTTTAACTCCCATCATAAAGCAAACTTAATTTTGTTCTCGTTATAAAAATTTAACCAAGGGACATATTCTTTACTCCAAAGGACACTGGGGTGTGGGCCAAGACCCATGTCCTTAAAGGCACATGATTGTCCAGAGTGGAATTACACACTGATTTTGATGGAACTATTTACTGAACTACCATCGTGCTTCTGAGACTAAAGCCTTGTGGGCTTTCAGGGGACATCTGCAAGCAATAGCTGGTATTTGTAGTGCTCTGTAAATGCTGATGCTGCATAGCAGTGCCTGAGGTAATGAGAGAGTGACTCTAACACAGTTGTCTGTGGCTGGTGTATGTGAGAGACTCGTGGTTTGGGTAGCGGAGGCAGAAAGCAGAGCAAAGACAATGCAGTGGGAGAGGGTCATGCAGAAAGGTTTCACACAAGAAGAGCAAAGACCATCCCATATTTTTGTAATCAATATAAGAAATTGTCCATCATTCATATTTGTTCAAGCATACTCACAAATATCCTATGAATGACATCTATATTTTATGGATTCAGACCTCCTGTAGAATATCTGGTGAAGATATTGAGGCAAAGATCACTAGCTAAAGAGGTTACATATTAGAATAATAACAAATCAAACCTCAGTAAGGTAACACTTGGATTTTGGTTTCCAGAACTTCTGCTGGAGATGTCATCCCACAAACAACAAACAAGCAACAACAAAAAAACAAACCCAAAACCAAGCAAACAAAAGTTTTGCAGAGGATGGTGACTGGAACTATGTATCCCTGGCTTGTTTTAAGAGGGAGCTCTCAGTGTTTTTCTTTGGTATGACTATGTTTTATTGTTCAGGACTATAATTTCAGGAGGCTCTCATAAATACTGCTTGCTGTGTTGTGGACAATATTCACATTAGCACTCCTTAGAGCTAAAGAAAGTGGATCACAAAATAGAAATGTGTGGGTCACTGTTTCACAGCTATTTGTCATGCAAGTGAAACATTCCTTTATTCATTTCTGCCAAATGTCAAGTCCACATTCAGACCCAAACCTGAAAATCAAGTTGGAGACTCCTTTCCAACCATCATCACTAGTAATAGGAGTTCTCTGGGACAAGGTGCTCCTGTGTGAATCCATTAGTGTTCAGCTGGATTGTAGTATTTGTGTAGCTGGGCTCAGTGCAGAATTTGAAGACAATGGAGCTATACAACTCAAAATGTAGTGTATGTACATGTCTGTGACTTCTGATTTTGGTCTACAAGGTAATCTTTAGGGTGAACCTTTTTTTTTTTTTTTCCTTAAAATATTTTCATCTTCATTGTTTATGAGAATTTCAAACAGCTTTCTTTATTTCTCCATCTTTTCTGGGCCTTTTTATTGACACTAGTGTGTAGCTGTTGTTTACATGAATAATTAAATGGATTCAAGGTTAAGTATTGATTAATTGTTAAGGAGTCTGGATTCAAAGAGAGTGGCTGTACAAAGGACTGGAACATGTGAGGAGGGAAATGCCAGGAAGGGAAAGATCATATTTATGGACTGATTTTGTTCTAAATTACTACACAGCTTTAAAAAAATTATGTAAGCTTTTCAGCTCCATATCTGATCCTGCAGTTAGAAGAGAATATTATTTGCCCCCTGTCTACTTGCAGAGAGAGAAGGAGAATTCAGCCACCACATGCAGTAGTTCTTGTCACATCATTATGTTGCCTAATTGTACTTGAAGGCTGGTTGGTGTTTGAAACCCAGATCCATCTCCTGAACCGTACATTCCTCACCAGGAAGACTCCAATTCCCCCAGATGCTCAGACTGTGAGTGATTCCTCATATACATCTATACATGGGGGATTGGAGCCTTTGAATTTATGGTGCCTCCATGTGGTCCTAAGAGCAAATCCTTAGCTATTGAAATCAAGCAAGTCACTGTGGTTTACAACAGAATTGGAACAAATTTACTTAGCAGAAGCAGTTAATGAAAGACGGAAATATTCTGCAGAATGTGGCACCACACTGGATCATCAATTTTAGAAAGCAGAGAATCCCCTGCCATCTTTTGTTTTACCAATTCTTGCAAGAGGAGATGATAGCTGAGTGGCAAGGGCAGTTACACTACTGAAATCAGTGGAGACAGTTTAAATTTAGCATGACAAAAATAGAACCAGAACTTGACTTCCTCTTATTATACTTTAGATATGTATCAGTTCATGTGTGTATTAAACCTCTACCTAAGTGGAGACTGGCCAGGAAGAGCTAGGTTTAATAGAAATATACAGCTTATTCTATCTGTAAGCAGGAAAAAAACAACACAAGTCTTCCACTTGCTGACCCATACAAAAAAAGCCCATTTTTCTTTCATTACAAACCCTAGGAAGTGATTTTTATTCTGGAGGAAACTACAGAAATGACATGAAAAGTGTTTCTTCCAGGGATTTTTCTCCAAGGCAGGCTCACCATGCATCCCAATGACAACAGAGGGCTGGCAGGCTGTTCGGTCCCTGTGCTCCAGAGAAGGAAGAGGTGTGTTAGTTCCAAACTACAAATGAGCAATCTATGTCCCTTCCGCTGCTTCAGGTCACTCTGTCTGTCAGTCTCAGCAGTTGGAGCTGCTGTGCATCGCTATGACATGTTAGCACTCACCATGCAAAATTCACTGTCAGTCACACTTCCTGACTCTTCTTTACGGTTCATTTTGCTATCAGACTGCAAAACTCATGTGCCTGAAAGACTCAAAGAGAGAATTAAAGGAGTCCTTTCTGTGTGAAACAACAAATAAATCTCAGACGTAGTTGTCTGCCTTGGTATACCTGCCCTGCAAGCCTGGATTCCAGGTACTGTTTCTGGTCACATCCATTTACCAAAACCAAGAGATGTGTGGTCACTCACAAAAGCTCCAAATGTTATGTGGAAAGCCAAATGAAGGAGGTGAGTCTGGCTTTGGCAGGTTCTGTCACATATTTTTGCCAAAAGTGGTGATCTAAAACAAGCATGAATTTGAAAGGGAAAAGTAAAATTGCAGAGACCAGTGCTCCAGAGATTTCTGCTTCTCAGCTTTGAGTAATACATTTCCACAAGCCAGCATATTGGCTTCTAAGCGAGGGGAACAAATAGGCCCACAAGGATTCATTTTTCTCCCAGACAGCTGTGTTTGCTGCTATGTGGGTAGGTTTGTAACCCCACACAACAGCAGTCTTTATTACTTACTTAGCTACTCCATGACTGGTATCGCTGCCTGCTTTCCTGCAACTTGACTTTTCATGCTGTGAAAGAGCTGTACTGCCGGGATGAGAAACAGCCAGCAAGCTGGAGGAATTGAAGGTCTGAGGAGGACATCCAGAAGGAGATGTTTGGTGTTTTCAACGGGCAAACAAAAGACCTTTGTGTTTGTACTTTCAGATGGTGACCTCTTGTCTTGTGATTTGATGAATCAATATCTCCAGAAGCAATCTGGCCGGGCCTGGATATCAAACATGCCCAAACAGTAAACTACTTCAGAGCTGTGCTGCATACCAGGGGTGAGTGGATAGGTCATTTGTCTACATCTCTATGTTCAAGCAGAGCTGCCCTGTAGCACTGCTGAAGCTCTTAGCACATATAAACTCTCTACTACCCAGCTGAGAACTAAAAAGCTGAAGTGAATCTTGTTTGCTTTTAAAAGAAGCAGAATTAGGCTAGTACTAAGTGCTTCCTAAAACTTCAGCTTCCTTTCACTCTTTTTGACAATTTGGATCCCTTCTTTGATGTGTTACTTGCAGAAATGATTATATCCAGTATTAGTTTGAGGAAACATCAGGTTTGCTGTTATGAATTAAAGAACGCCCAAGTGCATGTTTGCACCTTTGTAAACAGGCAGTACAAGATGCAACAAGACTAAGAACTTCAGACCAGACTTACTAATTGAGATTAAAAATCCATTGATTCCAGCAGCACGTATCGTTGCTACTCACCAAGTCTCTGTGGTCAGTTCTTGCAACACCCTGAACTGGAGTGACTAGCCCTGAAAACTTGCCTTTGTCTAAGTTTGAGGGGTTCAGCCAGCTGTGTTGTGTTTTCTAGCCTTTTGCTGCTGTATAGACTGCAGCCACCAGCGCTGGTGCAATGGCTACAACAGCAGCAGTGTCTTGACTGAGCACCCAGATATGGATATGAAGGGAGGCAAATCTGAAACAAATCAGACTTATTTAATTTAAGATTACTGTTTGTTTTCCTTATTATAGTGCACATTACTTTCCACTAGCTTGCCTAGTGCAGCTATGAAGCTCTCAGGCTGTTAGTGTTCCAGAGCCCTCTGTGATCTTTTTATTTTGTGTTCTTTAGTTCCCAAGGAAGCTCGAAGTGAAAGGTTAAATATTGCCATTGGTAATTCAGCTATTTCACTGCCGGGCTCCCTTAGGAGGACTGGATGCCCTGGTCAGTCGCTCGTTTTCCCTTTGCCTCTTTGTACCATCACCTCTTCTACCACTATTTCAGTCTCAGACATACCTACAGGCTACTAAAGGGTATACAAGGCTCTTCCCACATTCTTCTCCAGCAGACACCAGTACAAAAGAATGTATTAGCTGCCTGGCAATGGCTTTGTCTTCCCTGAGTGCTGGCCCTACAGACTTTCCGGGCAGGCCATTTATTCCGGGTGTATTGAAAGAAGAAATTACTACTTGTTTTAATCTTTTAGTTGATGCTACTCAAACAGGTTTTTACATCTGCCTGATTTTATTTTATGTTTACTAATGTCTGATATTTTCCTATTAATTTACTGCTATTAATTGGTCTGGGTGTAGTTTCAGTCTATTGAATGATGCCCTCTTAATTCTAATAACACTTTTTTTTTTCTTTTTTCTTTTCTTTTTTTCTGTGTCATCACACAGGTTTCTTTTTATCCCTTTCCAAGACTTTCTTAATGGGTGATACTCTCTGGGTCCTGTGCTTCTAGCTTTGCATCCTTCAGTAGTCTCCATATTGCCTAAAAGCTTTTAAATCCCTTAGTTGCCTGCTTTAACTTTTTAACAAGCTTCTTCATTTTTACTAGATGTGTCTGTTGGAGTTTAGCTCTACTGTACTGGATTTTTTGTTTCTTTTGTAAGGGTATTGGATCTAAGTGCATTTTAGTCACTGTTAAACTGTGGGGCTTCCACTCTGCAAGTTTGAATCAGATCCAGTCAATTGCTCAGTATCAAGGCAAGGGCTGCTTTTCATCTCACCATCTGCTCCAATGAACTGTAGCAGATAACTGAAATCTCTGATATATTAAAAATAAAATCCCTGTTTCACTGAGGTCATTGCAAACATCATTTTAGAGGATCCACTCAGGGAATGTGCAGGCATATGAAGTTCAAACTCCTGCTCCTGAGATTATCCATTTACAGCCAACCTTCATCACTAGGCTGGAGAATAACTTGAGGAATGGAAGCTGTTCTTGAATTTTGGAGCATAATTTCCCCTCCCATCTACCTCTGTTCATCAACAGGCAGTACTTGGTCTTTGCTGGAAGTGATGACACTGCTCCCTAACTCACCTCCACTGGGCTGTTTGCCAATCTCTTATAGACATCCTGCACTTGCAGGGTGACTGCAAAGTGGGAGAGGAGGAGATCTTAAGAGTGACACAGAAAGAAAATCCCCTCCAACTGCAAACCATCCACAGCCTTTGGGGGTCTGTTTGTACCATATGGCACTGCACAGCTTGGAAAAGCAAACCTGACAGAGCAGACTTTGCACAGACAACATAACAGATTTCTTGCTGTTACTTCACACTTCTTAGGTACAGCCCTGGGAAATCTTCAGCATATGCCAGCATAACCCAAATATGTATTTTACTTTGGCTTTTTACTTTTTTCCCTGCTGTGGTCAAGCTTTAGAACAAGGAACTAACAGCAAATTTACCTGCTGACACAAAATTTACCTTATTCTGCACAAAGGCAATAATCTAATTTCACTCACAAATATCTATTCCCTGTTCTCTATGCACTGATGTCTCTGATAAGATTTCAAAAACTCATGTGTCTAGATCAAGAATGAAGGGAGTGAACCATCAGAGGCAGTGGCTCTTACCCTGTGCTATTAAGCGCTGCTACGAATCTGGCTCCAGTTACAACTGGAGCCAGCTGTAGTAAGATGCCTACTGAACCTCTGGCATTTTATTCTTGCACTGTGAATATTCTTAGCTGAGCTGAGATGAAAATTTCTCAAGGACTAAAGACATAGCAGCGCCAACTTGGAAAATTCCATAGCAAAAAGAAGGTTTGCAGGCAAGAGATGCTAACTGAGGGGAAACTTTCTTCTTCTTATTTTTTGTTCCAAAGCAAAGAAAAAAAAATCCTATCCCCAAGAGAAACAGCAAAAGTGATGCATCATAAATATTTACCTTTCCCTCTTACTGTGATTGGAAGAATACAAGTCCCATCACTGAGGTGATTTCATGCTGGTTTTGGATACAGTTTGGCAATGTGTCACACTATTGGCCAGAACTCAAGTGAACAGAGACCCATCATGATACCTAATGACACATTATAATTTCTGAATGTGTTTGTCTAGTGACTTGTGCAGTCCTAATCATTTATCCTGCTGACCAGCTCTCAGTACTGACAGCCCCTGTTGTAGTTTAGGCCACTCAATGAAGCATAAAGGAGTGCAGAAATCTGTGAGACTCAAGTAAAGTACACAGTGAGATTCCTGATTTCTCTGGGCTGCCAGATGAGAAATATTTAACCAGTTGTAGATCAGTAAAGCACACCTGCTGCCTGCCATGGTCCTTACTTGGAGACAAAACCTTGAGAATTAAGAACATTGCAATGCAACTGCTGGTGGTTGTGTAGGACTTGGACAACATGGCTGTTGTTGTCAGTCTTATTTTTAGTAATTTCACTGGGATTTGATTATTTCTCCCAGACAATGTTATAAGTTGTTTGGGTTTGTTTTTTAGTTTGGGTTTTTTTTTTTGTTGTTGTTCATTTGATTTTTTTTTTTGTTTGTTTGTTTTGTCGCCATAGACTGCTAGACAAGAAGATGCTCTTCTGTCAGGTCTGGACACCATGTACACTATTGGGAGCTTTTCCCTTTTGAATTGCAAAGCTGAAATGAGAAAAACAAGATTGTGGCCTTTATTGCTTCTTTATGATGCATAAAGGCAATTTCAGTGTCTATTCTGCCACTGGCCTTTCGATACGAATATCAAGCTCTGTATACCTGGTTTTGCTCAAGAGCTCTGAGAATAGGTACAGTGGAACAGAAATATCACAAAGACTGAAGCAGAACCTGCTTTTTATTCCTTATTCAGCCCATGAACTTTTGCATCACTCAGACTTTACTTTGCCTTGTGGTCTTTCTCTTTGCCAAGATTGATTTCACCTAACTTTAGATGTTACCCTTGTAAATCAAGGGAGAAATAGGTATATTTAGGGAGTGGCTCAGCTGACTTATCTCAGATGTCATGTTTAGCTTGAGATGAATAGTGCCAATGATCCAGACACACTTCACCTTGTCGTAAAGAAGATGCCCAGAACGGGTCAGATGAGTCACTTAAACTTATGGAACAAGTCACTGGCAGGAGACCTTGGTGCCTTCTTAGCTTTATTTGCACATAAACACTTTAACTACAGAACAGAGATAGTCTCAAAGGCCAGAGAGACCTTCATTTGTTTCCTGTGATCACTTACTGAGCAGCACTATCTGATTCCCTGGGTACACTTCTGCTTTCTGAGTCTAGTTATTTTAAAGGCAGGAAAACATCAGAGTTTCTTCTGAAGAAATCCTCCATCTTTTCATCCAAGAATATGAAGCTGCTTGAAGGCAAAGCAAAAATCACCTCGAGAGATGGGATATGACAGTATCTTCCAACTGTATTTAAGCATAAGAAAAGCAATTTCAGGTGTCATGGGGATGGAGCTAGCTAATGTCACAAGACATAGTGAACTTGAGCCCTTGCCTGAACAGAGACAGTGAAGGTACTTTAGAAGTAGAGGGTAGGTCTTACATATAGCTCATGTTTCAGGCTATTTTGATTTCTACCAAACAAACTCCAGGCTAAAAAGATAAAAGCAAACTTGCTTATTCTTGGTAGATAATAGAGAAAAAAAGCACCCATTCTGATTAAAGGACTTCAAGGCACATAGTGACAGGCATGTGAAAGATTGACCTAACACTTGATCAAACACTTTTAATAAGTTAGAAAGCTTATTCCTGCTGGAAAGTGGTGCTGATACACCCCTGGGACACGTAAAAAGGATCAGACTTGAATATAAATATGTGGTGGAAAGATTGTACTTAGAGCAGGGGAAACCTTGGAATCATGATTGCCTCTCATGCAGATCACAGGAGCTCTGGTGGTAATCTGTTGTAGATGATAATATATCTGCATATCACGCTGTCCACCAACATCTCTACCAGAGTTTTGTGCTCTCTCACTTCTTACACAGAGATAGGGAAGAGGATCAGGGCAATTACTGGAAGGTCATGTGTTGTCTTTGTCAGATACCAACTGGTGTCCAGTGTATAGTGACTGGTTAGGCTCTCGGCGGGTATCTTTGAAGCAGAATTGATTCTGCCCACAGACATGTCATGTCTGAATGTGAAAGAAGCCTTGAAACTTGTTTAAATTAGACAGGTAGAGTGGGACCAGTCTGAGTACTTGTGTTCTTCCCAGAGATAGGAACCATTTTATCTTACTTATCTCCTTTTTCAGTCAATTAACAGAAAGGAGCAATTTAGAGATGATATATGTGATTGCTTAGACATCTGTTTTAGGCTGAGATAAATAATAATGCAGATTCCCTTGACTGGGCAGGAAGACAAAGGTTGAATCATGTCTAAGTGAGTATGAGACAGACCTTACAGAATGTTTTCTGCCCCAGCTCTCCTTTCCTTCCTGCTCTGACTGCATTTGTTTTTGCCATTTCAAGGGCAGTAGTTAATGCAGTACAGAGTGCTGTCAGTCTAGCAGTACGAACAGCAAACCCAGCAGTACTAAGGCATCACCTTCTCACAAAAAATTGGCAGGCAATCTGAGGAACAGGACTGTGTGAAAGATACTGCATTTTGGAGGCAGCAATAGAGCATAGCTTCCTTGGAAAAGTAAAATGAATATACTTAGATTTTTCACTTTGGGTTGAAAAGTCAACATATGTATCTGCCTGGAACCAGTGGCTTCATTTTGCTATGTTCACCTCTGGAAAATTGTTGCTCATCAAACCGTGAATATCTGACAGAGAGCCATACACCCCTGAAGGCACCTCAGGCACAGGCAGTTTTTCAGTAAATACCAGTGTATCATGCCAGGCAAAAGTGTGCTGGTGAGACCATTCCCCAACGGTGGCAAGTTAATCAGAAATAATCTCCTAGACCAAAGGGTTGCATCTCTGGAGGTTGTTGTGATGTAGTTAATTGGACAGAAGGTGAAAGTGAATGACCTTCAAGTGCAAGGAAATTGTGAGATGTGTCTGGCTTTAATGAGGTAACTCCTGAGATGGAGAGGCAGGACTCTGAAGAGCCCATGGAGATTTGGATGGCAGGTAGAACTAACAGGTACTGTGAAGAGGGGATAGATGTGATTGGAGGGGAATGAGACTGGCTGTTGCAGCTGATACCAGAGAAGGGTGTCTCTGGACAGGGGTGAAGTGAACGTCCTGCATCCTGGTGAGACAGCAAATAGATAAAGTGAAAGATGTTAGGGCTAAAAACACACTTGCATATACACCTTGACTGACTGGAGCAACTGAAAACAGGCCTGGGAGCAGGGTGTAGATTACAGATACTTGTGCCCATTCCAGAAAGGATCACTTTTGTGCTTACACAAAAAATTAAAACCACAACTGGGAGGTGATTANTGGGGGGGCGGGGAACTCCCAAACCCATCACAGAGGCTGACTCAACTGACTGATGCACCCCACAGGGAGTGATGGTCTTGCTTCAGCAGGGAATTTCCCCTCATTCTTAGCTAAACTTTTGAGGGGCTATCTAGAGGCTTGTTCCAGCAGGGAAAAGTCTGGAAAATCCAGAGCATAATAAACCCAAGATTTAGAACTTTGTTTCCCATACTGATTAAATATTAGTAAACATGACTTGAACTGGGCCAGCTAGTGTTTGGGGAGTACCATAGACCACCAGACTTTGAGGATGACTGTGCTTTTGGGGTGAATGGCAGACTTTTGCTAGACTTCAGCTAGTTAGAGTCAGAAGACGTTTTATTTACCGATACATGCAGATCAGACATAAGAGAAGGGAGTACAGGGGAGGTGTTAATGAAGCAAGCAATCCTGTTGACATGGTCCCAAAATACCAGCAAAGTATTTTTCTCCTCCAAGAGTTTTTGTTTAGCAAATTCAGATGTTTCTATGGTGATCACAGATTTTACTGAAGCTCCAGTAAAGCTTTCTATTATGCATTATTCTGAGCCTTCTTAGGACCTTTGTTCCCAGCCACAGACAAACACTTTCCTGTGTGACTTTGTGGCATGACCAGCCTGCTAAACTGGGTGGTGCCACTTTACCATTTCCCTGCTCCTAGCTGTCCATTTCCATCTGCTCCCTTGCAGACACATCTGGTTTTATTCTCACTATTATGCTTCCAATCTCATCCAGTAGATGAATGGTGCTGGAGGTATAGCTTGTAACTTGCACCGGTTAGCTTTGGCATCTATGTGACAGGAATCAGCAAGAGTGGGCCCATGCTGAGAGCAAAGGAGAGATGATTGTGACATCAGGGCTGGCATGGAATGTGGATGGAGTTTGGATACGTGTGGATCTTTCTTAAGCTTTGCTGATTTCAAAGAAACCTGATGCAAGATTAAAGATGTCATCACAAAGGAGCAGAATTTGGATGCAGGCAGCCAGACACTTAGAAGAGGAACAGGAAAAGAGGTCGCAGAGGAGGATTGTATAGAAAGATGGTCACAGGCTGCTCTGGAGAGTTAGAGCCTGTTGGGGCACTCAGGGCATAACATACATGTTTGTCTCTCTCACAGACTTATTGAGTACTTAAGTTCTTTTGGATCAAGTTTTAATATCTAAGTGCATCAGGGAATCATATTTATAAGAAAATTCTAAGTGCATCAGGTGTCCAGTTACAGTCAGAAAGAGACCAAGGCTCTTTATGTCAGTGTTTTTTAATATTTACTCTTCATACTTCTGTGGCTCTGTTTCTTCACTGAAGAACGAGAGCAGTTATGATCCTTTATTCCATGGAGATCTTGGCAGGTGGCTATATCAGGATTAATATGGGGAGATATGGAGGGAACAGCTTCCACTATGACACAGCTTGCTTGCAGGAGAGTGTTTTGCAAGTGAAAGGACATGTCTGTGTATTTTAAAGTAATGTTCTATAGCGTTCTGCATGATGTCTCCCCAAGGCCAGTGCTGATGTGTCATATCTGCTAGAATCACTTGAACAGAGTTACTTCTGTTACTTGAGAAAGAGGGGAATTTGCATTATTTTATACTTTAGTCAGAGTGAGGATCCCACTGTGAAGGTTTAGGAAGTCTCTTTAAGGAAAATGGATAGGGAACTCAGATATCAACATGTTCCAGCCACAAATCTGGTATCATTTCTGCATGGGGAACAGCTTTGAAGCAGTTTACATTCCTGTTTCTTCTCCTTTTCTGCACTGAACTCTTTCATAATGTGCAAAGTTCTATAAATGGGATTTATTTTAAGTCTATTGCAGCTGAAAAAGTGACTAATGCTGCCTGTTGATGTCATAGAATCAGTCAGGGTTGGAAGGGACCTCAAGGATCATCTAGTTCCAACCTCCCTGCCATGGTCAGGGACACCCTACCCTAGATCAGGCTGTCCAGAGCCTCATCCAGCCTGGCCTTTAAAAACTCCAGGAATGGGGCCTCAACCACCTCCCTGGGCAACCCATTCCAGGGTCTCACCACTCTCATTCTGAAGAACCTCCTCCTCATGTCCAGTCTGAATCTACCCACCTCCAGCTTTGCTCCATTCCTCCTAGCCCCATCACATATCTGTCTGTATGCATGAGGCTAACAGAGTGCTTTCTGGGTACCATCTAGACCCGTCCTTTTGCTATCAGTGAGCCCAAAGTGGTTATTTACAGCACTTGAAGCATGTGCAGCAGTTAATTCACAACAAAACCAGACTTTGTCTTGCCACTGGGAGAGTATCTGAGATCAGATTGCAGTTTCCTACAACAAATTGCTCTTCAGTCTGCACTATGAAGGTTTAGGTTTGGGTCTTGCCTTCTGAAACCTAAACTCAATCATTTGAGTACGTTTCTGTTTCTGCAGTTGAAGTTCCTCAGAATCTGTTCTTGTTCCATGCTGTGGCTGTTGGAGAACCATAGGGGTGAAGCACTGTCCAGGGACTCCTATGGGAAAGATTTCCTCCCCATGTCTAGACCATAATTCCTACTGTCGCATCCCAGCATGGACACTACGACCCATTCCAGTGGAGTTGATAAATAAAATTTCTCACCCCTCTCCTGTACTGTAGGTTGGATACCTAATGCTTATCCAATTTCCATCACAGCAAAGGCCCAGGGGACGATGACTGGTCCCCTGCTTTTGCCACTTTGTGCTATACCTGAGCAAATGGATCCCCTGAGAACACAGAACCAAAAATCACTGGTATATGAGGTGAATATCAGAGGACACTGTGTGCTGGAAATCTCTTCTGAAGGGCATGAGCATGAAGGAGAGCCAGGTAGCACAACTCTCTTTGTAGAGATTCACCAGCTACGCTGTGGCCCTTTGTGCCCACAAAGAGTTGCATTCAGTGAGTAAAACCGGAAGTCTAATTCATGTGAATCTAATAGGCTAAGCTATAAAATTGCTGATATGGTGTGGGGGTGTTACTCTGATGTAACAGGCCATTTAGAAAAAAATGGATATAGATTTTCTGTCTTTTACCTGATCCATTTCCTTTCTAACAAAGGAAGAACTAAGAGGGAAAGTGCTGTGCTCTTGTTTCATAACTGTTCCTCTGATGCTTACGGTGGTGCTTTAATGGAGGTGCTTTGAATCATTTGCTTTAAATTGCTGTTACCTATTATTTTCATATCCGCTTTCCATTACAGTTAAGCCAAGCACCCATTTAATAATTCTTATCCAAGGCCATGAGCTAACAATAGCAAGATACTTATTGTTACTCAGAAGCCTCAGGAACTTAGTGTGTGCGTCCATAAACTGCACAAATATTCCTGTGAACGAAATGAGTTTGCACACATGGTTGGGATTTGTGCTCAGAGTTGTAGCAGTTGTGCAGGATTCCTGGCACTGTGCTCCAGGAGGAGGCAGTTACCAGTAATTTACTAGAATATGCTGCTTTGCAAAGGGCATGAATGTACTTTTATTGCAAAGGATTGAGTGTACGTTGCAGATCCTTCTTCAGCACCCTGTCTGCAGGAAGGTTAAGCTCACAGCAACCACAGCGGAAGCAAATCCCGTGATGAAGCAGTAAAATGCCTGGATTTGGCCCTAGATATCCTTGGTGCCAGTATCAGAGTAGAGGAATGATGAGGCTACTTCTAGAGCTGATTGCAATTTCCTACTTTATTGTGACTTCCCGTGAAAAAAAATGCGACTTTACCCAAATATATATAGAAAGAAAGAATCAACAGAAATTTATCAGCTTCAACAACATTTTGCTGAAAGCAAATAAAATACTCTAAGCCACTCTATCTCTCTCCATCACACATGGTCACCCCCTGCAAACTGAAGCAAAGAGTTTGAAGGCAGCAAAACATTCTGCTTTTGACAGTTTCTGAATGCATCATTTTTCACTGTAAAGCCGTCTCATGGTTTAAAAAAGAATTCCCTAAACCTTTGAGACTTATATTAAAAAATACACACACAGAGAAAACAAACAAATAAAAAAGCAAATGACAACAGCAGCAAACCAACAAATACTTCACTGAAATCTTTACATAAGATTGGTTTTCCTATTTTGTCTTAAAGACAAGTCCATTGAGTTGATTTGTTCTCCTTTGGGTGCTGAGGAATGCAGAATGTTTTGGGATTTGAGGGAAGAAAGGGTTCTGCTGGAGATCCCTCATTCAGTCCTTTCACTCTTCAGCCTCTGGCAGAAGCATCTTTAATTATTTAGCTCTTTGAACATGCCATTAATGGTATATATGTAGCAAATTGACACTTATCTGCACATCACAATGAAGAGATGTCAAGAGTGAGAACCTGGGGAATAGAGGGAAGCTGTACTGTTGTATATTGTGCTGCACGTTGTATGAAACAAATGAGAGGCCACTGTCTTGTAGCCACTCTGAGGGCAAAATCTATCAGCTGAGTGCTGCAGAAATGAAGAGGCTGCATCTCCTGACAGTGCAGTTGGTTTATTTGTATGTACCTCTTCACTTAGATTAAATTAGGTGCCAAATACAAGCCTCTTTCCAAATTTGAAAAAGAATTAGTTGGATACAACCAAATGCAATTAGAGCAAGCCTCAGAGAATGATTTGTCAAGCCTGTGTTTAGTAAATAACAAAGCAGAAATTAAGAGACTGTCAGAAAGATTTGCTTCAAAAGTTGAGTAAAAAGGTTTTATTATAAAGTGTAAATCAAACCTTTTATGTTTTGCTAATTCATACTGTCATGCTTAGTATTTAATATGTATCCTGTGGTTCTCCCACTACCTTACTGTTAATTTGGTGAGACAAACTTAGTAGGTGACTGATTCAGTAGTGATGTAATTAAAGCCTCATGAATCATATTGACCCAGAGTTAAGCAGTGTTTGGTCTTCAGTCCTTTTAGAAAACTTGCTCTCAAAGCACTAGGACACGATTTAGTGATGAGGAATTAATCTTTCTCTGCTGTTCTGTTTCTTACAAGGCTGTTAAAAAAAAATAAAATTTAAAAGTTTAATCATATTATAGTGCTAACACAAAAAAGCACAAGGGAAACCATTCTCAGCATAATAATTCCAAAACTCCAGTGCCTGATCCCACCCCATTTGCTGTGTAGCAAGGAAACTGCCGAGCTGTGGGAGACAGCTCCCTTAGCTGTGCACAGGAGGGATTACAATGTACTTGCTCCCTAACCACTCCTAACGGTTATAAGTGGTTCAACACTCAGATCCTTCAGCAATCCCTAAATTACACAGCCTAGATTTCAGAGAGTCCTCAGACAGCTCCATTTCAGCCAGACTTTCCCCCAGAACTGGGAAACCTGTCTTTCTTGTAAGCAGGCTGTAGATTGCTCCATATATCAAACTGAGCACAGATTTGTCCTGTGTTGAGAAAGGCTCTTCTGTCTGGTACCAGTGGCAGATCTGGGCATTCCTGGGACAGCCTTGCTCCTGGAGCCTGTGATGGAGAATGTATTGAGACAGCTGGTATGCAGGTGCTTGCTCTGAAGGATCAGAGGATGTCAGGAGTTGGAAGGGACCCAAAGAGATCATCGAGTTGAAAACCCTGCCAGAGGAGGACCATAATCTAGCTCAGGGGAACACACCCAAACTGGCCTTGAAAGTCTCCAGAGAAGGAGATGTCTCCCTTCCCTACTGTAGATACTACAGTAATGCTGTTCTTCTTGCAGCACAAGGGTGTGCTCGTTACAGCTCCTAAGGTAACTCCAAAAGTTAAAGGATTGTGAAAGAACAGAGGTGGATAATTTGCATCCAAGAATTTTAAAGGTACACTAAGATTCATTAAAACTGATGGTTAGCAAGGCCATGAAACTGCAGGAAAGCAGATAGCCCAATGTTTTTTAAAGGATAAATAGAAAGACTTGGGTAATTACAGTATGACATTGATCCTCGAAAAAAGAATGGAACATTCGATCTGGGATTTGCCTGATCAAGGATTAAAGGACAGTAATGTAATTAATGCTGATCTACCTAAGATTATGGGCAGTAGATTTTGTAAAAGTGCAGTGGATAACTTCACCTGATGGCTTTACAAACTGCGTTGTTAAAGGGAATAGTATCAATCTGGTGGACTTAGGCTTTGCTAAAACACTTGCCTTAGTCCCACAGAAAAATAGAAAATCAACATGGGTGCATTGAATTGATTAAAAGCTGCTAATGAGAAGAACTCAAAACATTCCTGTAAATTTGAGGTCGTTACTGGGCAAGTGAGCTGCTAGCTAAGGCTGCTATTTAACATTTCTGTCCATGCTTTGAAAGAAAGCATAAAATCCATCCTGGTGATGACAGTAATATTGGGGGAGTCATAAATAACAAGAGGAGGGGTGATGGTCACAGAATGGTCTGAATCGATTGGTAAACTGAGCTTGGCCAGGCAATGTGCCTTTTATAACAGCAAATACAAAGCTGTACATTGAACAAAGAACAAGGGCATTGATGCTGGATGGAAACTGCCACTTGAGAAGCTGATTCCCTGGTTGTGCTGGAGAAAACTGACTCATTGCAGACTCCTGGTTGAAGTCTCCTCAGATGACCTGAGGGATTCCTCAGATTATCAAATAGGGAACTATCAAATTGGCCTTGTGAGATGTGAGCATCTCACATACAGCTGGATGGTTGTTTTGGCCTATTTTGTATTGTATTTCTGTAGGTAACTAAAGTCTTCTTTTCCAAAGATACATGGGGCCATGCTAAATTCTTTCTTCCTTTAAGTGTATACTTACAAAGTCTCCTGAGCTGGGGATACTTCACTCTTTCATTTTCATGTGGATTTTCCCCCCCCTTGGTTTCATAAACTAATTTTGAGGCAGTAGTTTTCTGTAGTTTAATTTACTTTATCTGCATTATTATTGTCTCCAAACTGTGTATGTTTACAAAAGGAATTAAAAGAGTACAATTTATTTTACAGCCTGTAATGGCTCTTTTGGAGGGAGGCCATTATGTAGGTGCTTATACATCTTTTTCTATTAGAGAGCTTTCATGACATAAATGCAACAAAATAAATACCAGGCTCAGTTCTGCAAAGTTTCTTGCAAAACAGGCTTTGTTTCCAAGAACAGCTCTGTCAAAATACTGAGGTATTCATTCAGCTTTATAGAGACTGGAAGTGTCTCTCAATCTTATACCATTAAAGCAAATGTTTTGGCTGGGTGGGGTGTTAATCCTCTTTGTCAGAATTACAATGTCTGCTTCGGCCTGGATGGAAAGATGAGTGGAAGTTTTGTGGAGTGAGCATCATCTCTTCTGCCTACTGTCAGTTTCAAAAGTAATTAGCATAGGCTTGAATGCAATTGGTCTACCACAGATGAAGCCAGAGGGTCTTATATTAAACATAAAAGTTGTATAGATGTATTGACCTTAGTGGGCAGCAGTGACTAATCCCAGCTGAGAATCTGGCTCTGTGTGATTATTTTCTTTTCCTTATTGCTCCTATACTTCACTCCTCTCATCCCTCTCTGCTGCTTTTGCACATAGGCACACACACACACACACAGACACATCTGTATATAGTTGCTTCATATTCATGGATGTTACATTTTGCTATCAAGTGTAAAGGGAATTTGTGGCTTCGCTATCTCCTGCAGCCTTCAAATCAAGATTGGATGTCTTTCTGGAAGGTGTCTTTAGCCAGACAGTAATTACTGGATGTAGCACAAGAGTAACCAGATGGAATGAGATGGCTACTGTTCTGCTGGAGAGTCAGGTGGTCCCTGCTGCTCTAACAAGGGCATAAAGAGACACTCAGGCAATGTGTCATTGTCAACTAGTTGCCAGTGTGGAGTGTTTGTGGGGAAAAGAACTCTCCTTACTTTGCTAGACCTAAATTTCACTGTGTCTCTGGCAAAGAACAGTTCACACTATGCTTGTCTGGTCAACTAAGCATCTCCTGGGAGGCCTCAGTAGGACCACACAGGTACCAGTGCACAGAGTGTGCTGATAACTGGGACGGGGTAGTGTTACAATCACATTATGAGCTTCAAGTTTCCTCACCTCAGTTATTTACCTTGAATATTTAGAAGGNACTCAAGGTGTGGCCTAACCAGTAATATTTAGATGACCTTAAGATATCTTTTTGGGGCTGTAGTAAACAATGGTAGTTACATAAGAAGGTATTTTGAAGGGATTAAATTTAACCACTACCAACATTTTTGTGGCTGCAATTGTAAGAGTTTTGTCCACAGTAAAGTTTATGGAGGTGTTGAGATGTTGACTTCAGTGGGATTTGGGTGAGACCTGATGACCTTCTGCTTCTTTTCTTACAGTTAGTAATGATGTTTTGTTGTCAATAGTGGGGACATAAGGAAGCCATGAGGTAAGTGTTTACTTTCAAATGATTTGTCTTTAAATGATTTCTACTCTGCAGGATATCAGGCAGCAGAGCCTTAGAAAAAAATGGTTTAACACCGCAATTAAATGGGTGCAACTCTTTTCCCTGTACAATACTCATCAGTCTCATCAATCTTAGAAAAATAAATACTCTAAAGCAAATTTATGTGGCTCCATGGATCACTCAATATAAGAGGGTTTAGCATCTCTCACTTTGTTCTAGTAGCTGTTGATCATCATTTGCCCTAGGAAAGAGTGGCAAGACTTGCAGCTGCATCTCCTACATACATCTCGCTCCACTCTGAACAGTGGAGCAAGGGGGCTTATAGGATACAGGAATTAGGCTGTGGACTTAACAGGCAAGTAGAAGGAATAATAGCCACATCTAAGGATGTGAAGTCCAAGCCCAGGCTGTGGTGTTTTTCTTTATAGGTGAAAAGATAGCTGACATTTATAAAAGCCTGACAGAAATTCAGTAGTTATTGCTAATGTTCATGGGCCTGGGAAATCTGAACCTGTCCACAGCTAGAGAAATGTCCTCAGCTGTGGTAAGTTGGAAAGCTTTCAAAGAGAGAGTGGGCAGCCTTTTATAACAGCTTCTGATCCCTGAGAAACAGCAAGGAATGCCTTTCTGGGTTTATTTTTGTTTCTTTAACGTACGCATTGAAAATTAGCACAGCTATCAGATTTTTAGGGGAAATATGTCATTAAGAGGTAACCATTCCACTTTTGTAGGATAGCTCACTGGCAGCATTTACTCTAATTGATCCTTTCAGGAGAGTTATGTGTGAATCTAATCGACCCACAGCAGATTATTATTTCTGTCACAGAGCTTCTCTGTAGATGTGATGGAAAGTAACTTTGGCAGAGGCTTATGGGCTTTGGAGAATCTCATCAGCCTTGAGCAGTGCACATACTTGTATGCTGCTGAGATAAACATGAAATACAACATTCATAAATACCAGACCCTTGGGCTCAGAACACCTAATGAATGTGGAATGTGTTTTTGATATTTAAGTAGAGGTGAGGGAATGCTACATACTAGCCAAAAATAGAGTACTACTCATGAAGCATCCTTTGTAAAGATATGTATTTATGTTTATCCTTAATTGATAATAGTAATCACATTTGTTCATATTAACTTACTGATATATTGACTCAAATATGTTAGGTGAAATGGTAGCTTGCTGGAAACATTTGCATTTTATACCTGTATCATGACAAGTCTGGTAAATTGTATCTTAATAGCCCATTAATATTCAGCAAGATATCAATAATGTCCTTGTTGGAAGAGATTTTTTTCTTTTAATGGGCCAAAACCTAAATTAAGTGAGATTTGGATCATGTTACCCTGAAAACACTGTATCTATAAAGAACAAACTGTAACTGAAATGCAGTGAGGAGATTAAGTAAAGAATATCTCTTGATATTGGACTTTGTACTATAATCAAGTCTTTTGAAATCATGGCAGGTACATAACTCTGCATTTATGGTGATGGCAGGGAAATACCTTCTGTGTTCCTCTAATAGATTTTGTAGAAGCTGTGATTTGGCAACAGCTCCCCAAATCCTGATTGTATCCTCTTCCTGCCTGCCATCAGTATATTGCCAGGAGGTTTTTTTTGTGTTGAAATTAAAAAATGAAAATGCATGATGTACTAACTGTGAAGTAAGCCAGTATCTGAATCATTTGAACTGCAGCATACACCACTCCAGAATGTGGTTTAGAATGCATTTCTGAGAAGAAAACTGTTTTAAAAAAATGACACATTCTTATCTGTAGATTTGTGGTATTTCAAGAAGATTGCCTGGTTTTGGTTGGTGACAAATGCACTGTATCACTGTTGTAGCCAAGACAACTGTGCAGCAAAGAGGCAATGAACTGTGCATTCAGTTCTTTGTGTGCTATCATTAGAGTCTCTTTCCTGCCTTCAAGAACCTCTACCTGTGCAAAGCCATTGAAAATAATGCGCTGAAAAAAATGCTTCTGAGAGTAGGCATGGTTGAAAAGCTTTTGCTTTTTCTGCAGAATGAGTTTAATATTTCTGGCTCTTACCTCAAACCTTGCACACACAAAATAATCTGAGGTGGAATGAGATGGTACTTTTAGGTACACAGAGTAGACTGATCATTGTAGGTCATGAAAACTGGAGTCTAAGTTCATGCAACTCATCAGGTTTTGCAAGGCAATAGTTTTGTTCCATAGAAATCCTACAAGTCTGCCAATGTCTTGNTTGGTGATACTGTAATACTGTGAAATCATAGCCCACTTTCTGTTCCACCTGATCAGAAAAAAATTCCCTGAGAAAAAGGCATAGCAATACACAGTTTACAGCAGCACCAGGAGTCTGGGACCAAAGACTCTCCCTGTATCATCAGGTGACCTCAGGAACAGTCCCTGGCTGCTCCTTATTTCAGAACCTAGGATGGGCTATGTTTCAGAGAGAAATAATTTGATGTAATTCTCTGAAGAGATTTACTCTGTTTCAAGTTATGAAGTTGGTAAAACCAACTTCAGAACCATCACCAACTCTAGAAAGTGCAGGAGGGTAGCTGAAAATAATTGTTGTCACTGGAGGTCCCACTGCTTATACATCTGTTGGATTGACTTTCATTTTCAGTGAGACTTGGTAGAGAATGTGAGGAAGAATCTGTGTAACAATAAAAGCAAACAGAATTTTTTGGTCCATGACCAGTTAACAAGATCATACAAATATGCTTTATAGATTTTGATAATTAATTTCCTTCCTCTTGTCAAAATGAGTTGACAGATTAAGGCACCAAACAATGTCTCTGGGCTGTGATTTGGATTTCAGTGGCTTGAGAGACATGTTGCTTTGACCAGGATATGAGCAAGATGTTAGAATACAGTCCTTCTGCAGACATCTGTGAGTATAAGCTGGTATATTCCTAAAGATACTTGTATTTGCCAGCCTTCAGAGAAAAAGTTAGCCCAGGCACCTGGTATTCAAAAAAAAAAAAAAAAAGAAGGCCAACAACAAACAAAACCAAGCAAAAAAAGCAGCAGCTTTGAGCTATTAGAAATTGAAAGCAAATCTTAATAAATAGAACCTTTCTGATTTTGATGTATGGTATTTGAACTCTGTGAGTCCAAACACATTACTTTAAGAGCCTGTTCTGTTTGCTGGTTTTCAGTGCATTTGGAACAGACTCTTGAAATGGGAGGGCAGCATATAGACAGAGAAGCTACAAACAGTCTGGGATGGAGAGATACAGAAAAAAATCCATGCAGTTTGATTTTCAGTCTATGGTCTGTGGTTCCCTGGAGGGAGGATGAGGGCATGGGGCTGAGAAGGTCTGTGCTCACTTCTTGGGGATCCTGAAGGAATAATTAGGAGACAAACATCGTGAGACTAACTTCACTATCCAATGGTTCCTGCCTCTGTGGGAAATGTCTGAAGGCTCTGCAAATCAGACACACACAAAGAGCTACAAGCCACTAAAATACAGCAAGGTTGGAATAGCACAATGTTTCCAGCCTTTGCTATGAATTCACTTCCAGGGGATGCTGAGTGAATAACGTGCAACAAATAATTTATTTGACCTGTTAGTTTGGGTTTTTTCTTCTTGTTCTTTTATTCTGTCTGGATATTGATCACCATTTTCAACTGTGCCTCTGGGCTTGCTTGTAAAATGAGGTCCTAATGCTCACCTATCACAGAGGGGTCTTACAAGCAGAGCTGGGTGAACTCCACAGAGCCTGATGGTGCAGCCCAATGCTGCAGGCTCTTTAAAAGTTCAGTGAACTTCTGTGCTGAAGAGGCCAGATGGGATTTGCCTTGTAGAGCTACACAGCCTCACTCTGGGTCTGAAAAAGGTTTTGAGAGTGCTACATTGGGTTCTGTGAGTGTAGATCTGACTTGTACAGATTCAAAGCTCTATGCAAATATTTAGAGCAGCCCTGGTTGCTAGGCTTTGTTCATTCACTCTGCAAAGTCCTCTTGAAGGATTAAAGGTGTTACCAGAGTGCATGATGAATTATTAATTTATAATAAATGTACCTAATTTTAAGTATACTCTGCACACAAAGAGACCATAACAGCTATAAAAAGTGTTAAAAAGGAAAAAGAGGACTTGTGCTTTGAAGACTGGTGCCTGTATGAGGACTGTTTATTATTATCAAGACATGAAGGAAACATCTCAAGGTTTTCCTCTGTGTCTCATATAAATAGGAGTCCTGAAATAGTATTCAGCCAATCCATGAGGTAACAATAACCCTGGCCCAAAGAAGAATTATTGGCAGCTTAAGCATATGCTTATTTAAATAAGCAGAACTCTCCTTGACGGCCAAATCATGGCAGGAGGTGTAAGTTCTAGATCCTAATAGTGGGTTAGGGAGGACATTCCCAGAGGTCTTAGTTCTGGCAAAATTAATCACTGGATTGGGACCTCCCCCATTGTGTGCATGAGGGTAATAGTGAAGAAGATGGAGTCTCCTAATTAATATTACCTTTCTAAGTCTTCCTTTTGGGAAAAAACCAAACCAACCCCCTTCAAATCAACAAATGTGTGATTTTGCTCTTACAACTAATTTTACATAAAATAAACTTCTATAGGACCTGTCCTCAAGACAGCACACCAGAAATTTCAGAGAAATTGATCTTTGCTGAGATTTTTTATAAGCTTTGAGTCTGACTAAACTGGGTACATCATGACAACAATCTCTCTGAGAGTGCTATTTGTTTTAACCAAAGATAAATCAGGAGCTATAAGAAGAAAAAAAAAAAAAGAAGCATGGAAGTTCACAACGTTCCTATTTCTATTTCATCAATTGGATTGAGGTCTATGTGGCTTCTTGGGTCTAATTTGAGCTAGTGTGCAATCAGTGTGCAGTGTCCTCATTCTTACTCTTGAAAAGGGGTAAGAGTCATTTCTGTCCTCCAGTCCTGGGTAGCTCTTGGCCTCAAACTGGGACACTATTACCAGCCACAGACTGCAGACACTTGATGGATTCATTAACAGAAATGACAGAGGTCTTGTTTGAGCTTGAATGTCTCAAGTTTAACTTCTCTTGACAATCACTCAACTTTGCTCTTAAACAATTTGAAATAATTTGCCCACAGTTCCTGACTGCTGGTGGGCAAACTCTAGTCAATACATTATCTCTTTGAGGAAAAATGTTGCAGTTGTTCTCTCTGAATGATGTTCTGGTACTACTTTCACTGATGAATAACACCACACCACCCCCCCCAAAAAAAAAACCCACCAAGAAACCAAAATAAAAAACCCCAAGCTGGCATAAAATAACATGATTTATCTGGGAGAGGCATGATGAGGATGTTATTTTTAATGATAGCTCATCTAAAATAAGATGTGCAATAACTCTAGAAGGTTATCATTTGTGAATCAGAATTTCATGAAGACTTGAAAAGGACAGCATGAAATATTGATCATAGAATACCTATCTCACACAGAAGACTTTTCTTCCAAAGGTGAACACCTTTCATGCTTTCAGAGGGAGAACTACCACTTGAAAAGGCGTTTAGCAGAGGCAGGAAATATGCAATCTGAAACTGAAAGCTGCGGAAGCACACTCCTGGTTTCGTTGTAAACTTCAATTTTTGGATATATCCACTGAAAGCTCTGAATGAATTTGTACTGATTTTAAGTGAATCTGGACAGGTTTCCAATTGTCATTGAAGCCTAGCTAGTTGTAGTGAGAGAACGTTTTGTTTTCTGTCTATTGATACATCCCCAACACTGTCATATAAAAATCTTTAGAGAAGTCATAGAATCATAGAGTGGTTTAGGTTGGAAGGGACCTAAGAAATCATCTAGTTCCAACCCCCTGCCATAGGAAGGGACACCTCCCACTAGTACAGGTCACTCAAGGCTTCATCCAACCTGGCCTTGAACACCTCCAGAGAGGGAGCATCCACAACCTCCCTGAGCAACCTGTTCCAGTGTCTCACCACCCTCATTGTAAAGAACTTCCTCCTAACATCCAGTCCTGACCTTAGCCCTGATGTTTGAAAGGATCCACATGAGAAGTACCAGAAATGCTGCTTTTACTCTTTCATGGGATGCTAGGAAGTACCAAAGTGGCCTAGTAATTGTATAAAAACAATGTAGAAGCAGAAAGCACTTAAGAACCTCTGATAAGCAGGCCATGTACCTGCATGTCATTTATAAAAAATGCCTTCTTACAGTCTAATGTGATTAAAAAAACCCATGATAAACATGGACTATACCTCAGTCTGTTCCTTGATTTCAGCCCAAAGTCAAAGTCACACAAAGTTTGTGTGCCTGGAGAGCAATTCTGCTCAGCCAGATGAAGTTGGCTGAGTCTTTCAGTTCAGGCTCAAATTTTTAATCTTTAAAACCCAGTCAGATTTTCCCCTCTGAGCACATTAGCATCTGTACCAGTCTTGGCCGTAAAACTTCACACATTTTGCAGCACTGCTGCTAGATATGCTCTTAGGTCTCCTGGAGATGCTCCCAGACACAGTGTAAAGAAGTGTATTTTAAAGTGTATTTTAAAGTTTATTATCAATAATCTTGAGCTTGCTGTGAACACAGTGTATTTAGTTGGGGTTGGTATAAGAACATTTGCTGATTCTGGTGGGGTTTTTTTGTGCCAGAGTGAAGGTGCTGGAACTTGGATGTTCTTTTGCAACTCAGATAGATCAGCATTATCTTCACAAAAGCTCCAGGAATCCATATCTCTGTACAGATGACAAGCATTTTCTTGAGCCAAGTTCATGTTCTGACAGCTAATGGAGTTAATGTTTTGGATTTGGATGCCACCACCAAAGTAACTGATGCAGCATACAGTGGTGACTTGTACTTATCAAACCTTGAACTGAACAGTTCCATGATGCTTTCACAGAATCACAGAACTGCCTAGGTTGGAAAAGACCTTTAAGATGATTGAGTCCAATACTTAGCCTAACACTGATAAGTCTTTGACTGAACCATATCTGTAAGCATCTACGTGATTCTTAAATAAATCCAGGGATGGAGACTCCACCACCTCCTTGGGCAAGCCATTCCAATGCTTCGTAACCCTTTCAGTGAAGAAATTCTTCCTAATATGCAAACTAAACTTCCCTTGGCACTACTGGAGGCCACTTGCTCTTGTTCTGTCACTTGTTACTTGGTTGAACAGCCCAATCCCCAGCTTTCTACAGTCTCCTTTCAGGCAGTTGTAGAGAGGGCTAAGGTGTCCCCTGAGCCTCCTTTTCTCCAGACTGAACAAGTGCAGCTCTCCCAGCTTCTTCTTGTAAGACTTTTTCTGGAGAGTCTTTACCAGCTTTGTTGCCCTTCTTTCTATACAAATGGATAAATGGACTGATCCAAACACCACTGTAACCAGTGGCAACATCATGTTAATTCTGCTGGGGTTTAGGCTGGACCCACAGATGTTAGGGATTTTTGGAAAGCAGATATTTTTTATGACCTTTTGAAATCTTGCTTTTTAGACAGATATCCTACAGAGAATCTGTGGTGAAGGTTTGACAGTACAAATCATCATAACTCATGAGAGCAGTCACAGGGAGGTTCATAAACTTCTGTACAGGTTTGCTCAGTAGAACTAGATACTTTATAGCCTCTAGACTCCTAAAGTCCCTTTTAGAGGTATTTTATGTTCTTGTAGTTCATATGTAACTTCACAACCCAGGCATTCGTGCTCAGCCCATACTGCTAATGACCCTCTGGTTTACTCTTAAAGGTCCTAGTTCATTTGCTGTCATAGAGAGATGAAATATTATGCTGAATGTATGCACTTGATGGAATAAGTAAAGCAGTCCAATTGTTGGGCAGTGTCTGACACTTGTACTGAATACTTAAAAGTCCTGTGCAGGTAATGATATTCCATTCAGCCCACAGCAGGCTGCATCCTGCTGAGAATACAAATGGTTTGCAATAGTGCAAATGAGTCATGCTCATTGCCATGTCAGGAAGTGAATGCATATAGACTCTTATTTGTTAACGATCAACAACATGTGCTTGACATAAATTTCCTTTTGTATAGCACTCCAAAGTCAATGAGTATCTGCACAAGGCCAAATTCACTCTAGGGACAGTGTGGAACTGTATTTAGCACAGGTACAGAGAAAACAGGAGCAAAGATACTTTAATGTTCTTCTTTTTTTAGGGTGTGAAATCTGTAGGCCAATTCAAACCTTTGTACAAGCTACAGTATCTAGTTCAGAACCTTTGAAATCCCAGAACTGGTCACAGGAAAAGATAATCTACTAAACTTATATCCTTCCTGGAGCACAGCTTCAGACTGTTGAAAAGTTGATTTATTTGCTAGATTCTCAATGGAATATATTTTCATTTCACCATCATTTAACTATTTATTCTCAGTATTTGGTGTCATACTCCAGTTCATGTGCTCCATTCTGATCAGTAATGACTTGTCCCTCATGTGCATGACTTGCAGCTAAACCAATGGTTTAGTGTTTGGAACTATAGGGGAAGTTAGAGAAAAGCATGGAGAGAAGATAGAAGCTCATGGCTCATCTGAGCAGCCTTTTATAAAAATCCAAGGCAATCTTGTTCATTTTTTTGTGTGTGAATGAATTACACCTTTTGGAATTGGAGGACAATGCCATTGAACAAGAGCTGTCTCTTTAGGCTACTACCAGATGCAACTCCCTACAATATCGAAGTGGAGTAAAGAAGGACCAGTCTTAATCCTCTCTAGTAAATGTTAGGGAAGAAAAACATTTTGCACTTTTAAATGGTTGCTTTCCAGCTGTGAGCTGAACAAAGATGTATAGGGTTAGTTAAGCAGCACTTTTATTTTACAAATGAGGAGATTATGTGTTCATTTCCCCAGGATGAAAAATGAGATGCTTTCTTCCCTCTTTTTGTCCTTTGGAGAAAAGCTGTATATGGATGCTGTAAGAAATTGTTGCCTGTGAGTATATCAGAGGAGAAAGCACAAGTGAGGAGAAAGAAGCGTTTCAGTCAAAGGTCAGAACTGAAACAGCACAAAATTAGTATAATTTTTCCATGACTATATTTAGACTGGATTACTCTAATCAACAAAACTACCATTCAGTTAGCTTAATATGGGCAAAGCCACTTGTCAGCTCTTGAAGCAGAGCTTAGTAAGCTTGCAGGATAAACAACATAATGTGCTAACTGTACTGGGAGCTCTGCAGCAGTGCCTGCAGTTGGCAGCAGGGAGGACCTTCTGCCTGACAGAGGACAGCTTGCAGCACGAGGGGACTTCTGGACACAGATGGCCAAACTTGTTTCTCTGGGCACTTGTGCAGCCCCAAGCATTGCTGATGCTGTCATCATGGAAGATAGTGTGGAGATTCTAGCTCGACTGGAAACGTCATTCATTTTCTGTACATGTTGTGGGTCAGTTCAGCTGCAAGCCTGCTGCCAGCTGTGATGTCCCAGGGCCTCTCACAGTAGCAGGCAAGTCTTCTGTAGACCTCAAGACTTGCCTGTGCAGGAAGTGTGCCTATGTTTAGGAAACTAAACACAGAAGTTTGTCTGAATAGATCTACATATCTACAATGCAGACATCTGCATGAGTGAGTCAATATATTCATTGACTTTGCCACAACTGAGTCAATAGAGGTTTAGTCAGTGTAGTTCACTGGGGTCTATGGTACAATTCATCTCACTCTGAAGTTGAAATCTAAAATTGTTCCCATGACTCTCACTCTAGAAGTGCCAGTTTCTCTCCATTGATTACAAGAGATGGTCTGATGCAACCCTTCATTTTTCAAATGCCAGTTTCTTTCTTGTTATACTGATCTTTGTGAACCCTGATGAAGCTCCCCAAAGCCAAGAGTTTCTGGTTGGAAGAAGGAGAGGTACAGTTTCAGTAACTTATGAACCAAAGAGTTTTAGGAGTAATAGGATCAGCTTGGCCACCAATGTTGATGGAAGGCATCTCAAGGACTCACAGTGCCTAGTGCAATTCAGGACAACTGACCACCAAAACACCTGCTGAAGCTGCTTGTTAAAGAGCTATGGGTCATGTGGCATTGTCTAGCTTTCAAATTAGAGTGAAAATACAGATCTGCTAATCTGTGCAGGTGCATTATCTTGTCTCTTAGTAACATTTGTGGTATTTGCAGTATTTAAACACTATGCCTTTTCTTATCCTTCAACCATCAGTGCATGGTTGCCACTCAGAGCTTAACAGCTCTGTAGATAGCACTGCTGCATGTTTGCCCCAATATGTCCAAAGACAAATTAACAGATAGAAGCAATTACAATACTACAAGATTCATAATTGACCTCCTTTGGAGTGACTAGAAGAGATAAATGGATATGATGTCACTAAACTGCTCTCTGATTATCTTTTGAAATCACAAACACTCTTGCAGGTAACACTTGGGAAGTTATGTGGGGACATAAATACAAAATTCATTGATGGGATATTGATTTTATACAGTGACTTAACACATTTATCTTAGCTCTACTTATTACTTAACTCCAAGCATGGCAGCAGAATCAGATTCTCACTAATGGAAAATGTTTTTCAGGTTTCTCTGTAGAGAGATACAAATCGTTTGGTAATAGTATTTTGCATAATCACCTGTTTAAATAATTACCAGCATCATCCTCCTGCTGATGCTCTATAATAGACCTAATGATTTCTGAAAACATTGTATAACCTTCTCTAACAGGCCCAGACGCGTCAAGGCTTTCTGGTCTAGCAGTCAGCAAGGTGAAGCAATCAGCATGCATAAGACTTTTTCCTCCAGTGTCAAAGCCAAATGCTTTGCCAAACAGCTTGCTCGTGTGTAGTGTTTGCTGCACATATCCAGCTGATGCTGCCCCGCATCACAGAGCATTTGGGTTGCATCTTGGATCACGAAGAGAGAAAATAATTTTGTCTTTGGGATTAGTCTAGTGATTAATCTTTTGAGTTTTCATTTTCATATTTGTCTTTTCCAGCTAGAGTAGCTATGGTTACTTGATGGCATTGTTTGAATTGATGATATTTGTATAGTCTTTTGCTTTGAGGAAGCAAGAACTCAACTCTTCAGTAGGGTTGAAAGCATGGTTTAAACAAACATCATTAAAAAATGCAACACACATAGTGATTTTGTTTTGCCATTTCTTTCAAAATGAAATAGGATTTGGAGAGTAAGTTTTGGTGGCAAACTTACTTTGCCTTAATTACGTAAACATCTAACCCTAATGGAAGCCTGTAAGTTTTTGTGATGGTTTGGGAGTTACCCTCCCCTCCTCCACTATGAAAAAAAAAAAAATCACCCACACGACACTCAGCCATCGGGAAGAAGGACTGAAGCTCTATTTACAGCTTAGCACAATATACAAGCAGATATATACACAATATACAGTTATATACAGAAATATACAAGTTAAAGGTAATACAGAAAACACAGTACCCCTCCCAGAAATCAGAGTCCCCAGGAGGGGCTCCCAACCACCCTTCCACATTCTTTCCACCCCTCTACCTTACCCCAGGGTCTGGCATATGTGCAAGGTGAGTTTGGAGGATCAGCAAGGGGGGGGTTAGAAGCAGAGTGGTTAGTTAGGTTGCAAAGAAGCTTCCAGAGAGACCAAGACTCTCTCTGTCTTATCTATATTTGTGTTCTTGTTCTTATACATCTCAGCAAGCCTATGACTGAAGGAGACATCACCATTGTTTTCTTTTCACAGCCTATAATCTAATTCTTTTCATTAAAATATTCCAATTAGCCTCAAACCAGTAGAGTTTTCTACAATGACACATCAAATAGCTATGGTAGACATGACTGGCAGCATGCAAAACTGTTTATAGAAGTGCAGATCTCTTGCTGATGCACAAGGATGTGGACCAGGTGAGCTCCTCCACTGTCCCGTAGGTACACAGTATAGAAAAGTCAAATATTTGCCCTTGAAACAATGAGACCATCTGTAGGAAGGTGAGAGATCCTCAGTGAAAGCAATCTGGAAAGAGTCAATCTTACCCTAGAATGAGGGCTGAGATTTGTTTCAGGTTTCAATCAACCCAGAAGAAATCTCCCAGAAAAGGAGGGACATGCCACAGTAACTGGAGAAGTTTCCAGCCCCTCATACTCCTGCTCTGCAGCACACCTACTTCAGCTACGCCTGACAAGATACACAGTGTAACAAAAAACAGATTAGGGTGAAAATATATCCTGGGTTTTTTTTGGTTGTTCATTTTGGTTTGGGTTTGTGGCTTTTTATTTGTTTGGTTTTGTAATTTTTAGCCTGAATCATAAGGCCTTGTGACATATATTTGTGACATCACTGTTGAGGAAATGCTGGTTTATACCAGGATAATAGAAACTAGCACTGCAATACCATCACTTGTGGCTTCAAAAGCATCAAACCATGGCTCCAGCCTTGACACCTCATTATGGTAGTGACACATCCCTTTCTGGCTATGTTTTATTGGTGGTTTGCTGTACTGGTACTTGCTGTTTAAACAACGTTAAGATGTTTTATTTGTCCTCAGTTTAGTGGAAGTGAGGTCATTATTTAACTGTTTGATATTTTCTGTGTCAGTGTCAACTATTTTTTCCACTAAATGTCCTTATCTTCTGTTGTACTTTCAAATTCCTGAGAAGATTACAGGTCCTCTGTATGATGAAACTTTAAATATACTGATGTTAAAACCCACAGATACAGATGAGCCAGGATTAATGCTTAAATCTCAAGGGCTTCCAAATGTCAGTGACAACATGGGAGTTGTGCAAGGAATTGATTTGAAAATTTCTATGAAGACTGCCTGCCAACAAACACTGATTTTCACTTATTCCAGGCGTTGCACTTAAAATTCTTGTTCTCAGGAATCAACACTTGAAAAAGTTGCACATTACATCGGTTTCTGGGAGGATTTGTGACACCACTGGGTGCAATTATCATTCCCAACCTGTTGTGAAACAAAGTGCTTAATGCTAAAAGCAGCAGGGGTGCTGGGTGTCCAGGTGTCTCTTTTGAAAGTACGTTGCTCTGTAAGCACTGAGGTTAATGCAGCCTGCTTTCCTCCAGGTTGTGTCTTGTGGTCGGCTGTCTAGCGTCTAATGAAGTGTGTTCAAGTTACATCTTTTAGTACTTTACACTCTTCTGTTGGGAGCCAATTTTCATGAAACATCTCTGAGACTGCTACTCTCATGCTGAATTTGGTTTTATTACAGCAGGACTATCATATAATCTTTCTTATAGCTGCTTGAATCCTATGTTCTTATAAAAAGAGGTTAAGAAGTCTTGACTGAAAACAGTTAAGCTAATTCTGAATTTACTTTCTGTGTTAGGCTAATTCTGAATTTGCTGTCTGTGTTTGACCATCGTTGCAACAATCAACTTCTATACTGTTTGACTGTTGCACAAGTCCGTACCTTGACTTTCCAGTTATGTTCTTGCAGAAGAAAGTTGTCTTGGAATTGTTTGCATCAGGAAAGTGAGAAGGCCACGAGTGCTATTGAAAAGACTTCACTGGTTTAGATGGCTTTCTTGTGACAAATGCTAGGAGGTAACACTTTGTAGTGTGTAACTTAGCCTGGTGATTATGGTGAAATTACAGCTCATGGCAGAGAGAGATGATGGTTGTGTCTGTAACACAAAGTCAGAACATTTGATTGAAGTTTTAATGAGGCAGAATATTGCTACCCAGCCCTAGATCTAATAGCTTGTCATCTAGTTGTGAGCAGAATAATTACCAGTGATAAGAATTCATTAAAAAGGTAACTTGCTCTCAAAAGGAACTGCTGTCTGGAGTTCGGCCTTTGGGCTATCAAACGTGTGAGTGGGACACAGGGGAAGGCAATGAGATGTCAGTCAGTGTGTGGCTTGGAGGATTGGGATGGAGCAGAACACTTTGTAATGTCACCCTGCATCTGCTGAAAAAACACATTGGACAGAAGTAAGAGGAATACCTAGCTGTGAGAACTGCAACAGAACTTATCACTCCTCACCTTCTTAACCATACAAAATATGAAAAGCTGAGTAATGGCTGGCTCCAGAGATGTGCACAGACTAAATAGCAGGACCAAAGGCAGCAAATTGGATCTGAAATGAGTAAGAAAGAAAAAGCATTTAGAGCAGCAATGACTATTGGAGCTTCAGAGGTAAAGAGGATTTTGTTGAGATAGAAAATAAAAAGGAAATCCTTTGTTCTTTTTAGGGACAATATCTTCACAACCTTTCTTTCTCCTTTGGGCTTGTGGAATAGGGATTTGCCTGACTGGCAGAAGGGATGGAGCTGTAGTTTTCTGGCTTTTATGCATTTTGGAGGAGGATTAACATCACTTTTTGCCTTCTTACTGAGCCATTTGGTGATAGATTCATAGCAAAATATCTCGAGATGAAGTTAGGGCTCAGTATGCTTTACTGTGAATGCACTTTCCTCCATTGCTGGAGAGGGCTGACTGGAGGGAGGACACCATCATTTGGGCAGAGGGCAAATTCCATTCCTTACAGCAGCTTGGGCAAGCAGCAAAAGTGTTGAGTTGAAGTATGCTCATGTTGTCACAGTGTCACTATTACTGCAATTAGACCATCTGTGTACTCAAGGAAACAGCTAAGGGACTTCACTAATGGTTTGAGGATTGGGAGATGTGTAACCAGCTCTCCTTACCCCAGTGTGCATGCAAAGACAATGATTTTTCCTACTGATCTTTAACGTTCAGTTCATGCAACTTGCTCCAAATGAACCTGCTCTGGCAGCAGGGTTGGACTAGATGATCTTCAGGGATCCCTTCCAAGCACTATCATTCTCCTGGAACAGCTGCCCTTCTGCCTCTGCAGCATCCAAGCTTCAGCACACTGAGGAGGTCATTATGCTGAGAGTATCCCAGATCAGTCTTTGGGCATGGTTTCTCTGACCTTGCTCATCTGAAAACCCTGTTGGTCCAGGGGCCATTAAAAATGATTGCTGTGGACTTTTTATTCCTGTCCTGTTCCTTCCTTTGCTTTGGAAATCACATATAATAATGCTTTTTACCTCTGACTGCCAGCATGTCAGTGGAGAGCATGGAGGCTAAATAGAGGAAATAATTGTTGTGGTTCTTAGGCATTTTAATTAAAAAAATGGTCAGTTTTCTGAAATCCACATTCACAATAAACATGGAGGGAGATTAAAACATTTAATGGTATTATTACATGCTCCATATTTTCTGCATTGATACAATTTTACTTTATTGCCAGGTTAAATAGATGGCTTTTAGTAATTCTCTAGAAAGAACTCTCTGAGCTTAGCATAGTTATGTTATTTCCTTCTCTCTACATCTGGTGAAGACTTCCCATTTAGGGAAGATGGGGATAGCACAATCCTGCACTCTGCTCTGGGGGCTTTCCTGCACCTTTCCTCTTGAGGCACTGGGTTCTGTCTGTTTAATGCTTTTACAGTCCCTTTCATACTCTTCCAGGGCATGTGCTGTGAACTGGAAACCCCCAGAAACAAGAATAGCAGAATTTCATTTATGTTTCCACAGGTGCTGGACTCTCCTACCCAAGACTGCTCAATGCATTTTGGTTCTGTTACCCCAACAACTATTGTGCAGTTAAGATTGAGCAGTAAAGCTGAAATCTCACTCCTTCTCTCTCTTTACTCTTGTGGCACTGCAAGGCATATTTCAAGGCACATTTTTTGTGCTCTGCCTGGAGAATACAGCACTGACCAGGGGCAAATTGTCCCTGCAGCTCTATTAATGTTAAATGAGGCTTTCATAAATCATGACTAAATTTCCTATGTTATGTTATGCCAGAAATTCTTAGTGTAGTGCTCAATGAAATTAAAGTAGCAAACAAGGGTCGATATTGCAGTTGCCTATCCACCTAAAAATATTATCACAAACTCCATTAAAAAGTTGAAGATAATTTAAAGACATTAATTTATATTAATGTTATTGAGTAGAAATACAGAACACTTTTAATGCTGAAATACGTTTATCTTGCAGCTTAATTAGATATTTAGGACAAACAGAAACAGCTAAGATACAATTTTCAAATGCTGCTCAATCATATTTGGAGAAGGGTGAATGTACCTGCATCTGTCTGCCTTTCCAAGCAAAAAGGTTGCTAGCAACAGGGCATCACTGGAAGATTTCTCTGCCTCTTTTTGCCTTTCATCTACCTAATACAAATAAGATGCATACTGCAGCTATAATGATGGAATTATTAAGGGAAATGGTAATCAAGCAGAATTTAACACTCTGAAATCCTCTAGAAATTAATTCTTTTAAATGAATGTTTAAAACCTATAATAAGTTTTGTTTAGTTGGTTGGTTTTGGTTTGTTTTTTTTTTAGAAACTAAAAAATAAGGACTAATCAGATGCTGCAGATGGACAGATGGAGAGCTAAAGGTCATATTTTCTTACGAGTTCAGGCTTCTAAGATGAAAATATTTCTCCTTTTTGTTGCTGTGACTTGCATGTCTTATTCTGCAAGGCTCAATCTCTATTTAAATATTTATACTTGAGGCCTCAGGTGTTCACCCCACTTTGGGACTGGTCATCCACACAAGATCCTCTCGCTTCAAGCACTGAGTTTACAATCATTGCTGCAACTGTCCTGTGCTGTCTAGCTCTTGTCCTCCCTGGTTCCACCTTGTGTGTAGAGCCTGGTTCCTCTGTGAGGGGGAGGCAGCCCAAAGACATGTCTTGAGAGTATTGAGAGTTTTTATTTGCTTGGCCCACTTTAAAATGTCTGCTAGGGGCAATGCTGAAGGGTTTCTGTGTAGCTGGATGAGCTAGAACCATTTGATTGAAAGAGAGAAAGCAGTGCCTTAATTCTGCTTTGCTCTTTACAATTATTTGCACGCTCATCAATTAGTATGGGAGTACTTCACAGCCATTCAGAGTGATGAAAGTCACAGCAGGAGGTACTGGAGAATCCCATCTTAGGGCTCTTTAGCATGTTCAGACTGTAAATAGGGCAGGAATGTGTCACTGCCTAGACCAAACCTCTTTGGCTTACTCTGGCTTCTAGACTGGTGCAAGAGGAGACACAGTGCTTAACTGTGAGGTTAATAGAGATGGTCTGCAAAAGTTGGGTGTCTCTGTCACTCTTCCTGTTAACTTCCACTTGTAGCAATTCATTGTAATGAAGGAGTGAGATGCAAGCTGGGAAGGAAGAGTGTATCCTTATACCATAGGGCTGATGATGTGAGCTGCATCAAGTTGATGAATGGTTGAATGTTTCCTCTTCTCCTTTTTTGATGTTTCCCTTTCCTACAAGAGCTGAAGAGCCTTTGCTGATGGAAAATTCCTTAGAGAATTGTGGATCTTTCTGGCTTTCCTTTCCTAATGGTACCTACAAAAACGGCCAAGGGAAAGATGCTAACTGGCAATATCTAATTCTCACCACCACATCCATGTGGGTCCACAAGACACAACTTGCAGCAATGGTAAGGCTTCTCTACTTTGTGGCTGACCCTGAGGGGATACCTGCTGTTGCCTGAGACATCTTTGCTCATTTAAGCCATGCACACGAGTCTGGCAGAAATTTTGTAAGTGTTAGAAGGACCTCATTGTTCCAGATGGTAGCCTCCATACATGAAGCAGCTCTAATAAAGCTCATGTTAGTAGTTTTTCATGAGTGCTGGCCCCAAAAGGGAGGTTCTTCTGTATGCTGGAGTCTGCAAACTGTGACAATGCAGCTGCTCCCACTGCAGTCTCCCTGGCCATGTAGCAGTGCTGTGTTTCTCTGTTTCAAAGCAGAAGATGACTGGAAAGATTCAGTGGCCATACAAAAAAATGCTTCAGCTGGGTGAAATCTTTTTTGTACTTGCCAACTTTCCTTGTGGATGAGTATTTCCTCCCCTCCTTCAGAGGCATGGCAAAAGTCATTACAATTCACATAGAGCTCTCTGTTGTGAACAGTTTCTGTGTGTGAAAGGAAACAGACAGGAGGATATTGTAAGAAATCCTAAGTTTTGAATAATTCTTTTCATTCTGCTGATATCTTTGTCCTCTTCAATCACGTGAAATAGATGCATGCATTTAATAAATAAGACATTCATGTAAAATTACTTTCTTTTTTCTTGCTCTTGTTTTATATTACATGAATCTATCTTTTTTACCCCTGCAAAACTAACAAGATTAATAATTCCTGGGAGTTTGAGAATATATCTACCTCTTATCATTAGGCTCATTCAAATGATTAAAAGGAATAATAAGAATGGCACTTCATGTGGAATAAAATGCCTTTTATTTCTGCATTAACACAGTGTGGTCTGTCCTTACCAACACCCTAAGCAAATAAATTCTCATGAGGTAGATTAGCCTTTGAGAGCTAATCAGAAACTCAGCAGAATAACATTTTAAGGGAGCTGGCTGAAGAATGGATGCTAAGGGGTAGTTTTGAATGCAAACTGCTCAGAGGAGAAAATGGTTTGTTGTCACCAGATGTGAGTGTGAATCCATTTTCCTGTCTTGCAAAAAAATGTTGAAGCTTCAAGGCATTCTTTTTGCCAAATCCGTGCACATTGGAGACCTATCAAACTGTTTGTATTTGTGTATTTATTTTGATGAGGGACAGAGATTGAGGAACAGATGAGACCTGGGATGGGACAGCAAATAGCTTAGTAATCAAGTCCCTCTCCCACATGCTCTGTGGATGCTCTGTTTGGAAGGAAGGGCTTTTGCAACCTCCCATCTAGTCTATTAGAACAGTGAATATTGGTTTGTGTCTCCTTTCTCTACTCAGCTACTGACTGGGGATTTTGGTTTCTCATATCAAGGGGAAAAAAAAAAAAAGAGCAAAAGCTTCAAAGGCTTTTGTTGATTCATCACTTCCTAACAATGAATATCTTGTTGAACATCTTCCAATCAGTAAGCTCTGCTTTTTCCTGTGTTCAGCTCAGTACCTAACTTTTCTACTCTGTGCCAGAAGTGATAACACTGCTGTGTTATGGAAGATACAAATACTGCTTTGCTTCTTGCTTCACAGTGAGAAGAGATTGAGCCATGAGCAGCAGCACTTTGTAAGACTGACATGGTTCTGGAGCACCATGTTGCAAGAAAGCAACAACACAGACAGGCAGAGGACAAACCCCTCAAGTCTTCCAGAGCTGGATCCAGTAAGCTTATTAACATTGCTGTTGCTGTATTAGCACCATCCCTACTTATGTGAAATACTCAGCAGTACATACAAGACACAAAAGGACAACCATCATGTCAGCATCAGGAAAAAAAGAAGATAATGTAGAGTTCCCTTTCCCTCTCCTTTCCCCATCCATCCCTTGGCTCCACAGCTTGTAGATTTGAGTTTCTATCCATTGGGCAAACTCTCTTGGCAGCAAAACATCCCTTTTATTCTGGTCATGTATGAGGGAAGGTAAAAGCAACTGTTACAGTGCTCTGTATCACTGATACTGTATTACTGATAGCACTGTATCACAAAAGCACTGATACAGTGCTCTTCAGCTGAGCACTGAAATACACTGAAGAGGACCACAGTGACCATTTGGTCAGTGTGCCATTAAATGGGCACATTTCTACTGCTGAGAGGGCATTTGGTGAGAGTTCACCTAGTTTGGGACCATCCCCCGAGCCAGGAAGGCACAGAAACATGGTAGTATTTTTCTGTTTCCACTTGCACCTTCCACCTCACTCTCCAAGTTCAGTGTTTTAATGCTTCTGGTAATCTGAACTGAGGAAATCACCAATGGATATTGTTCACCAGGTAGAAACCAGCAATGGTCCAGTAGTACTCTACAGACCACTCTGACACATTCAGAGCTCAAGACATCCCTGTCCACTGTCACATTCCTATTGAACTTGATGTACTCACAAAGTGCATGGTGCTCTTTCTGCTCTTTTCCCTCTCTTTTGGTCTATGGATATGGAAAAGATTTATCCTGGGTTCTTCCTCATTTCAACCTTCATCAACAAATATTGTATAAGTAAAAGCCTACCAGAGAAAACTTATTCTGTCAGCACAAACTTTCAGTCAAGTCAGACCAGCTCAGACCACTGGATGAAGGGGCTGTTACGTGACTGACTTCAGAGGAGTTTCTCCGGCAAGTGTCACGGCTGCTTGAATTTAAAATGTCAGAGACTTGCTCCAGTTATAGCTCCTGCTGGGCACCAAAGCCTGTTGAAAAACCCTAAAAGACAGCTGGAAAGGGAATATTGTGGCAAATGTCAGTGTGTTTTAATTGACTGGTCTGAGCAAGGAAATCCATAAAAGGCCAAATCCTTGCCCTCAAATAGTTGGCTTCAGGTGAACTTGCAGGTGCCTTCAAAGCGTACATCATGCATCCCTGTTGTCTAAGAAGAGAAGAGTCTCATGCCACCAGTGAAGTTCAGCTTTGAGTTTGAGAGGTGTAGATCTGTCTTCAGCTCCACAGGTCAGGGGTTCAAACCTTGCTAACGAGTCTTTAAGAAGCATACCTCGCACATCTACGGCAGAAATCAGTCCCAGAAGTTTAACACCAGTGAGTTCTTAGTAATCTATTGAAAAGCAACACTAAGAAGAAGAGAAACTTTCTGTCTTTGAAACTGCGATCTCCACACCCTGCTTTATCTGCAAATGTACTTTATCAGTGGTGGAAATGTCATGCTATCAGCAGGGCTGAGCTACTGCATCGGGCAGACCTGCTCAAAGCAGATAGGCACCATTTGACATAATTCAGCAATGGCTAGACATTCTCAGTGTTCAGTGCATTTGAGGGCTTTGGCTGAGCTTGACCTGAGCCAACCCATCAGGATGGGCTACTCCTAGTTTCCTTAGTCATCTATCTCTTCACATGTCTTCCCTAAGGAAAGTGTGGAGTCTGGTGAGGTGGCTTTCCTGCAGGGAATTAGCTCTCTTACCTTCTCAGATATGTCTCACACATGAAGGTGTGCTGTTACAGAGCTAAGGCCACAGACACAGGCAGGATGGCACATGTCAAAACATCTTGACTTCCCTTTTAATCAAAGAGCTATGCAAACTTCTGAAAAGAAAAAAAAAAATCCCTTCAGAGTTGATGCTACAATGCTTTCTGTATGTAACTAAATAAAAACCAGGCCAGTGTGAAGTGATTACTTATTTCTCTAACTTCTCTCACGCTGAATTTTTACTCACTTCCATGTATAAAAACAATAAAAGTGTGTTTGAGATTTATTTCTAGTCATAATTTTGTGAAGGACTTTCTTATATCTTACTGGGCACCAATGGCTGCTAGGGGATCAACTAGGAAACTGCTGCATAGATGTATCTTCCCAGCACCTGAAGCATGTGCAGCATGTTGTGACATTCATTGGCAAGGACAGACAATATGACAGAGGGCAGTAGCAGTCAGGGAATGTTGGTAGCTTGCAGAAGGGTCTTAGGTAATTTAGAAAGAAGATATAAATACCTATTCCTTGTAAAAGTGAGAACAACCTCCTCTGCTATAAATGTCCTGGCATGATGCAGAGAGAAAAGAGTGCTATACCTTGTGGCACAGCCCATTAAAAAGTGGAAAAGATACTCCTCAGCTTTACTTCAAGAAAAGTTCCAGTTTTGGCTCATGAAGAAGCCAGCCACTTGGCTCCTCTGCAGCTCTGCTGTCATGTGTGTACACACTGTGCACTGAAAGGAAAGCTCATACCCCCAACTGGAGCAGTTGCTCTTGACAGCACTCAAGGCCAGGAGAGAATAGCTCAGCTTCCAAGAGAGGATGGAGGATTAAAACAGAATCATAACTTGAGAGGGCTGGTGTGCTGCTCATGCTGTGAGAAACATCAGGCACCAAGGACTGAAAGAAAAATCTACTTCTGTCCCCAGAGATCCAGTGGTCTCAACATGTGAGTCAACACAAGGTAGTGGAGGAAAAGGATGTCTGGAGAGGTAAAAAAGTAACCAAGGTCACAGAGCTAGGTCAGGGTTAACAGAGAAGTCAAAGCTCTCCCAGTTGCAGCTTATCCTTTGTCTCTTCGTTGGACAATCTTGACTTAAGATGCCATTTTCAAAGCTGAGTTAGCAACTATAATTGCACTCCATTCATCTTTATTTCGTTCTTACAGTTTACTCAGACAACCTCTTAAGTAAAGCACTTTATAGACCTCTAAAATGTCAGGTATCTGCCATAGGAAGCTCAGTTTAGGCTGTGCTTAGCACCGTAAAGTAGTGGCAGACAATAAACTAAAGATGACAGGTGGGAGGGCTGCAGCCCTGAATGTGCTGATAGATCAATGAAAAAGTAATGCAATCCTATGTGGTCAGATCATCCTTCATCTGTAAAACAGGACACTTCACTGCAAGGGAGAATTACATTTAAATGCCTTACTAACATTTTTTGGCCATCTTCCTTTCTCTCACAGTATCACAGTATCACAGTATAGCAAGGTTGGAAGAGACCTCAAAGATCATCAAGTCCAACCCATTACCACAGACCTCAAGACTAGACCATGGCACCAAGTGCCACGTCCAAACGTGCCTTGAACACCTCCAGGGACGGTGACTCCACCACCTCCCTGGGCAGCCCATTCCAGTGGGGAATGACTCTCTCAGTGAAGAACTTTCTCCTCACCTCGAGCCTAAACTTCCCCTGGCACAGCTTGAGACTGTGTCCTCTTGTTCTGGTGCTGGTTGGCTGAGAGAAGAAAGCAACCTCCTGCTGGCCACAACCACCCTTCAGGTAGTTGTAGACAGCAATAAGGTCTCCCCTGAGCCTCCTCTTCTCCAGGCTAAACAATCCCAGCTCCCTCAGCCTCTCCTCATAGGGCTTGTGCTCGAGGCCTCTCACCAGCCTCGTTGCCCTTCTCTGGACACGCTCAAGCACCTCAATGTCCTTCTTAAATTGAGGGGCCCAGAACTGGACACAGTACTCAAGGTGTGGCCTAACCAGTGCAGAGTACAGGGGGAGAATGACCTCCCTGCTCCTGCTGGCCACACTATTCCTGATGCAGGCCAGGATGCCATTGGCCTTCTTGGCCACCTGGGCACACTGCTGGCTCATGTTTAGGCGGGTGTCAATCAGCACCCCCAGATCCCTTTCTGTTTGGCTGCTCTCCAGCCACTCCGACCCCAGCCTGTAGCTCTGCATGGGGTTGTTGTGGCCAAAGTGCAGCCCCCAGCACTTGGATTTGTTGAAAGCCATCCCCTTGGACTCTGCCCATCTGTCCAGGCGCTCGAGGTCCTGCTGCAGAGCCCTTCTGCCCTCCAACCCACCAACATCTGCCCCCAGCTTGGTGTCATCTGCAAACTTGCTGATGACTGTCTCAATGCCCTCATCCAGATCATCAATGAAGATGTTAAAGAGGATGGGGCCCAGTACTGATCCCTGGGGGACACCGCTAGTGACAGGCCTCCAGCTGGATGTGGCACCATTCACCACCACTCTCTGGGCTCGGCCCTCCAGCCAGTTCCTAACCCAGCAACCCTACCTGTTGTAATGACCACTAGACTTTCCTTTTGAGCTTAGTGTGTGAAGAAAGAAGAAGGTTTTTATAGTCTTTAAGGATAAACAAAATATAGGTCAAACCCCAAACTAGCTTAGATGTTCAAAAAATGAATGAAGCTGGGCCTTAAATGGGATCTTTGGATAGTGCCATAGTTGGAAAAACAACTTAGCAGCTTTTATTTTTTATGCCTATGACATTGAGAATACAGAGGTTGAATAGGTCAAGCTCTATTTCCACTGATTCTCTCCAACTGTGCTGCAACATAATCTTCATTTGGAAGGATGTGAATATGTCTTGGTGCTTATCTGCAGACAGCTCTTAGGGAGAGAGGAGCATCACTTGAGAAATAGTAGGCAGCTGCTGGAAATAAACAATTATATCATGCCATTGAATACTTTTAAATTTTATCCTTGTTTTGATCTATTGATCTGAGATGTTTGTACAAATGAAAGTAATTTGTACAAAAGTACTTAAAAAACTAGAGAAGCCTTTGAAAACTGCATCTGAATTTATTTCAATTAGGATGTGAAAATATAAAGTTAAAAGAAACAAAGAAGCCAAGTTCCTTTGTCACCAATGTCACTACCGAAGGAAGAAGATAATTTCTGAAACATAGAGTCCTATTTGTTGACATCTCAGCTTCTACACAATTAAAAGTTGTCAGCATGGTTACTTAGTTTATCAACGTGATGAGGCTGATGTAATCTTGAATTTGATGTCCAGGCAGAAGGGCCTGGTTTTCAACTGCAGTTACTCTGCCATTCTGGCAATGCAGTTTATTTCAAGATGACCAACTGAGATCCAGATTCTTCACAGATGCCTCTCAAGTTTTCCTTACCATTTTAATAATGACAACATCAATCACTTTCTATGTCCAAGTGAAAAACACCTTTGTGGCAGCAACATACAGAGCTCAGACAAGGTGCATCTCCTGATCTGTTATCAGGGATTAGCCTGGTTACACTGTGACTTTCAGAGCTCTAAACATTACTTGCTTTGATGGCTTTCTTTAGTGTGCTGAGTGGAGGTATTTGTTTCGTGTTAGCCTTTGCATCCTTTGCTTCCTTTTCGGTTCAGCTGCAGGGGACTGCAAGCAAAGCAAAGGCAACAAAGATTTATCTTTTATCTCGAGCTTAGAGCATCTCTAAAATAACCCAACCCACTGCTAGAGTCTGAATAAAAGGTGACAGAAATCTGCGTCTTGTTCCTCTCACCAAATAACTACTATGTTTAAATATAATAATGCTTAAATAACCAGTGTCTTAAATTAACAACGTGTTCATGTATTATCACTTGTCTGAATTGTATGATTGGGACATAGCTTTCTGCAGAGAGGAAAATGAGGATGGAAACATCCTGCCTGTGACATTTCTTTTCCTCCCTGGGATGTAAACCCCTCTGAGTCACTATCAAACAGCATTTCTACAGTCTTCTGGTTCTCTGTTCAAAGCTTAGTTTCAGACCAGATCCCAGGAAACACCGAACCACTCAAATTCCTGTTGAAAAGGACATGTACAGTGAGAGTCTTAACACCTCCTCAGGTCAGGTGATTCTGATACAAAAGAGGGAAGCTATCAGCTGCAGTTCCCACAATGTTATTCAGTGTTTATCTCCAAAGGGGTATGACATTTGAGGCTTGGTAATGAGCACCTATCCTTCTAAGCAGATAAAGTTAAATGAAAATTTCATGGCAATGCAAATGCAGAATTTCCATTTCATGCTTGGAGGAAGGAGGTGGCTTTGTATGACCTGATCCAATTTCAGAGTCTTCCTGAAATGATAGATCTGATCTGATCCAAACTAGCTGCTGCCGCCCCTGAGCAGTAGCAGTCTTTGCTGTCTTTTTGCTGTCTTTGTGCTTCTTTCCTGGAATCTGACCCTCTGCCCTTCCCTGTCCCCTGGCACTGAGTCCATTTCAGTGCTTTCTAAAGTTCCTCATTTTCTCCCATGGGCATTCACATAGGAGCCCACATTACTAATTTAAACTCCTATATTTGGCCATGCTGGCCACTCCAACCCCTCCAGATTCTCATGTCTCTCTGTCTACAGCATTAACACTCCATTGCCCATCCCATGTCAAACTACTGAAATCTCTTTTCATTGGTAGACAGTGATGATTAATTAGATTGCAGGTTGTAGAATAGATAACAGCCATTTGAGCTGATTAATTGATAAATGTTTGTGATAGCACTTCACCATGTTCAGCACAAAGCCCTGTGCATGGTGCCAAGCAGGAGCTGCTGGACTTGGTAGCCACCAGCAGCCTTCTACACTGATGCAAGAATTATACATCCCCACCAAAGGTGATCTCTGCAGGGGGATCTGTGATCAAGTGACCTGTGATCAGGGCAAGGGGGAGGTGGGTGTTATCAGGAAAAATATGCTTATGTTCTTCAACTAAATACAAGTGTTAGAACACCTTAGGGGAGGAGCAGAGTTGCCCAGGGGTCCCTGGCTTTGCAATCTGTCAAGGTGAAGCTTTATCAATAATTTATTAAGAGATGAATAGTTTGCAAGACAGTACCTCATGCATGCACCATACACTTACTGGGAATAAACACACTGCAAGCTGAGAGGAGCCAGGCTGTGAGAGGACCAGTCTGTATGCATGGCTGCTCAGGGGAGGAGTTTGATTAAAGGCTGTGGCATTGCCCTGGCTGAAATGAAAGGAGAGCTTTAAAAGAGTGTGCTGTGGGCTAGATGGGGAGCTCCAGGTACAAGAGACCCTTTCTCTACTCTCCTTTATCTCTAGCCCATGGTTTGGACAACAGGGTGCAGCCTTAGAGGAGGTTTCTGTACCACCATTTTCCTGAAAATGTGGAAACAGTGAGATTGGAATGACTATGTTTTGGTTCATGATTCAGAATCAGGGGCTGGGAAAGCTTCACTCCCTAATTTTTGGGCACCTCACTGATACTAAGATCTTAACTGCTTCATACAGTGTCTTTATGAAGGGCAGCAGTGTAATGTCCATGTTAGAGGATGAAGGAGCCCCAGGTCTTTACAGTTGCAGACCTGGAGAATCATAGAATCACAGAATCACAAAATGTTTGGCAGGGACTTCCAGAGATCATTGAGTCCAACCTCCTCACCAAAGCAGGATCACCCAGGGTAGTCTGCACAGGAATGCATCCTGGTGGCTTTTCAAAGCCTCCAGAGGAGGAGACTCCACAACCTCTCTGGGCAGCCTGCTTCGGTGCTCTGTCTCTTCTTCAGCCTACATAGTGAGCCAGTGAAGACATCTGGTTAGTACTCTAAGCAGAAATGACAAAGGGTTTGGCCATGAAATGGGTGGTTTCAATGCAACACTGTGTCCAGTTTTCTTTTTTTTTTTTTTCTTTTAATCACTCTTCCCCCCATCTCTCTCCCTTCCTCTCCACCCCCCCCCATTTTCCTTCTTTTCTTTACATTTCCTTCCTTTCCATCTTTGTCTTTTCCCCATCTTCCTCTTTTCCACTCCAACCTTTTTCCCCTCCATCTCCCTCCTTTCAGCACCACCTCCCTTTTCTCACCACACCTGCCCCTTTTCCCACCCCACACCATGTTTTCCCTATTTATCCCCCAACCCCAGAGCACCTGGGTGCTGTTGCAGTCTCCTCCCACCTCAGGTGTGGCCACTTTGCCCTCCCTGCCCACTCCCCTTTATAATGGGCCCCAGGAAAGGCAGAAGCCCCAAGCTTGCCCAACTGGGCAGAGGGATC